>WEIU01011603.1:70658-84171 GCA_013389925.1 Aegithalos caudatus | reverse complement strand
TTCAGTATGTCTTTTTTTTATAGATTCTCTATATATAGTCTTTTTCATGTTCTGTTTCTGTTTCCAATTTACAGTGCACAGGTACAAACTCCTAATTCTGATGGATCTGTATAGCTGCATAATTACTCACAAAAGTAGACATGCAGAGCTCACTTTGTGCTCAGTAGGGTTTAGGGAGTGCCTAAAAGAGATGAAGGGTAGAATTCCACTGTCTAGATTATCCAGTCTGCCATGGAATCAGCACTCTATAAACAACAACCTAAATTCTCAATATAACAAAGAAGAGAAGGTAGGTATCCATCAGATGCAGCTCGTAGACAGTACCTAAACTTTTGCAGCAAGATTCTCCATTCTGAGGCTTCAGCGTGCACCGTCTTTATTCCATGAATCATGCAAAGGACTAAGAGGACTATTTTAGAGGCCTATGTTTCAACAGTATAGATCCCACTATATAACTTGGAACATAATAGAAAGGAAGATGCATTTTTAGATAGATAGAACAATCAAATGTTTATTTGTTTAATGGAATTTAGAGATGGAGAATCTTGTTATAATTAAAATTACTATACTCATAAGGTCTTTGTCATGTTAGTATAGTTCACAATTTCAAAGACATTCTCATAGAAGTATAAATTGTAATCTTATCTTTGTACTTTCTTACTGAATCAGCAGCTCTCTCTTTCAGGAGTACATGTTAAATTAATTTATCATCTCAATTCTTTATACATACATATAAAGAAAGAAAAGCTATGAACCTGAATTCATAAATATAATTCAATGGGATTTTGTTAAAGTTTAGATGTATAGATTTGTGTTTGAAATCCTCTGAAGGTTACAGGGTGAAACCTTCCAACAATATCTCCAAGTCTTCAGGGACCAAATCCCATTACGTGGAGTTCAGTGAAGAGGGTAAACACTACCATAAAGAAATACAAATTGCACATATTTCCCATTTAGCCAGTGTCACAAAAGTTCACCATTTAGAATTCTAACCAGTTAGGACTTATTCTTGGAGGTCAAGTACCTTGTGAACCTTGTCATCTCACTGATGACATCATATCCCATCCATCAATTCTTTCAGGAGCACACTTGCCATCTGCTCAGCATGCTATAATAACTTATTAGACATATTCACGGTGTAACAATCTGTACAATGACACTATTATCTTAATGCTGGCACATAGAGAGATAGTAGCCATCATTCCCCTGTCACAGCACCATTACCCTACCTTCTAACTTTAAAGAGAAGTTACTTTGATATTTTAACTTATTATTAAATCACTCAGAAAACAATGAATTCTCATCAGATACATGTTTAAGGCTTTGTGGAGTTTTTTTTACTGGACACTGATAAACCAAGGCTATGGCACAAAGTACCAAGTTCAGCTTGATTTAACTACTTTGTAGCTTGAAAGTTTCTGCAGTCATGCTCATTCTTTACAGTGCAAAATAAATAAAAGCACCTACTATACAATCATGTACATACAAGCAGCACTGAAATCCAACTTAGTCTTTGAAAACAAATTGACTTCCTAAATCTAGTATTATTTATCTACCTGTCTTAAACATCTATTCTTTCTAACAGCAGTTTCTAGGTAGAAATAAAATATGCAGCCAAAGTGCTAATACTAAGCCTTAGCACTTTTTGAAATCTAAAAGCAATGTGACATTTTATAGATGTCTATATATATTTCTGCAGCTTTTGTAAAGCATGTCAATATCGAGCATGCTTAGCACAGCTGTTGTCACAGCACTTCTGACTTAATAGAAGTCCACTATAAATCTCGCTCAACCTCAAAAAATATTTTCAGAAAAAGGGCAATATTTATTTTGCATTACACAGAATTCATCCTCTGTTCCTTCCTTTGGCTCGTCATTTATTCCAGCTTACACTGTGATCAACATTGTACTAAAATAAAGTCAAGTACAACAGCCGCTCTCTGCCCATCAAAACTCACAGACGTCTGCCAAGCACTTGTAACAGCTGGTGTTACATTAATTAGTTTAAACTATTTATTTCATCCATCTCCAGAGCAGATTGAGCAAAAACATTAGAGATTATTCCAGCATCTGTAAGTGCCCTGCAAACATTAACCAACCAAAGTTAAAATATTAGTCATTAACTTGCAGTATATGTAAGAATCTATACATTGTAAATTTTAAAAATCTGCAGTTCAGCATAGCTCCAGGAAGTTTTCTTTCATTGCCTTTTTAAAAATCTGAGTTTAAACTTTCATAAGACTTTGTGCCCATAAAGTTTCTTTCAAAAAAAAAAAATTATTACTAGAAAGCTATTATAATTCCTGGCAGCATGGACCATTAAGCAATATATGACAGGGACTGGGTGACTCAGTGGATTAGTCAGAGGTTTTATGTCCACTGTTGGAATCCAGCCCTAAATACGGTGATCAAAACAGTGTTATCAAACGGTTGTAAAAATCTCAATTAAAATCACTCCTATAGCATCTACTAAGTTTTTAGTGGACAACATAATAGATCTTTCACTATTGACAGAGTTCTCATAACTATCTTTTTTTCTTTTAATAGGCCGAGAATGGATACTGGCAAAAGAATGTTAATTATAAGAGGTCCTAATGCCACATTCCCTACTGCAATGGCTCAAAAACAGGAGCCAATGCAAGGATGGCAGGAGTAGGCTCACAGCCACTGTCTGTGGGCTCACCTCCATCAAAAATAAAAAGCTCGAAAACTTGCTTAATGAAATACTTAATGTGAGAATACTTATTTTTAATGCTTAGGGCTCAAAAAGGAAATCAAAGCCCTGTGCAAATGCTTAAGGGGTAACTCCTTCCTCAAAGAATTCATCTGTAAATAAGCACTGAGGGAAGCACAGGCACACAGTTGTGAAGTGCTTTGCCCAAAGTCATACAACAGGTTATTGGCAAAGCCTGAAAAACAATCTAAATCTCCTGACTCTCACCTCATTCAGGTATATTGCTTCATGAGTTTTCCCAAACATCAAAATCCAGTAGCTCAGTTGCAGAATAAAAAGAAGATACATGCATACATGAAATTCATTAGAATCAGACTCTTATACATTAATGTCTTCAAGATGGGCAAGATTATTTCTTTTTTTTTCAGAATTATAACACAAAAATTTATATTCTAATAATATTTTTAAAAATTCAGTTATTGAAATTAGCATTTGATTTAATTAAATGCAACTAGAAAATAATATTCTATTTTATCAAATTGGAAAGCTATATCTACTCTCAAAATATTTGCATTTGCAAACAAAATGAATTACCATATTCAGTTTCACTATCTGAACAGTAAAGTGAAAAAAAGCATTCTGACATTTATGTTAAGAAACAACACAGATCCTGATCCTGTGATATTCCAGTTCTTTAGGGCTCTGACTGGTTTGCTATGGCTTCCTATGGCCATGTAGAAATGACTGTAAGTGGTGGAAACGGAAGTAAAAGCTATCATCTATATTTACCTTTCAGTCCTGTCCTTTCTCCATGAAACAAGAGTTTTTTTTCTTTGCTTCAGTCATTACAACTCTTTATCTCTCTCTGCATGTATGTGAATATACATATGTGTATGTATGTGTGCATGTACCTATACATATATTCAAGATGCTTATTGTGATTTTTACCACTCAGTGCACAGTGGCTCCTCTTACTTACTCCCCCAGCCAAAAAGGCAGGGGCATAGTTAATGCCAAACTTGCTCCAGATCATGCAAGTGAAAATGCCAAAGCATATATAAGAAGGGCCTCCTCAAACAATACTAATAGCTCTTTTTCATGCTCATTCTTTATTGGTCTCGACAGACAGCAAGTGACAGACACTCTTTTCTATTCTTAGGTTCTTAGAATTTATAACATGCTACATCTGCCACATATCTGTTGGATTACATGGATTTTGCTATTCAATTATCCATTTTTAATTTTATTTTTAGTACAAGGACCATTGTTGAAATAACTTGTTGGACAGCCTGTTCTTAAAAGGCAAAACTCACAACAATCACAAAACTTCTGATCACAGGAGGCTATGTTCTGACTTAAATCCTCTCTTAGAAAAAAAAATCATATTCCTCCAGTTCTTCCCACTCCTAAAAAATAACCTAAAAAGGTATACTGAATCTCACAACAGACTAAGGAGCACCTGATTGTTAACAAATGCCCTACAAATTATTCACTTTAAAAGCCTGTTTTAACCAGGGTTCTTAACTTAATGCTGACCACCAGGTTCTGTTTTCATTTACACCACAACTGAGGTGTAAACCAAGGCAGCAGGGGCCCTCACAGAGACCTCAACTCCCCTTTCAAGCTGAAGGAGTACATTTCATTACAAACTCTGTGTATAATAGATTTCTTGCATTCTCATTTTTTATTTAGTACTGCATGTTCAATTTTTATTTTCTAAATACAACTCAAATACAACTCCATTTAACAGAAAAATGTTAACATGTTCCCAGTTCAATATTCTGCTTTACCTCTTGCAGCAATCAGCTTAAATGTATAAAAGCAACTGGCCAATTTAGAATTTTTTTTCTTCCTCTATTCCTTTTTCATTGTAAAATTCCTCTTTATGCAATAGCAAAGTTAATTGCTAAACTTTGTTACAGAATCCTTTGTTCTTGCTGAAGTCACTTTGCTTGTCTCTCCTACTGTAAGGACACCAAATCCTAAAAGCTGGCAAGAATGCATATGTTTATTTCACCATTGCTCTGCAATTACTGAATGCCACTTAATTATAGCAACAGATGCTCGAGTGTAGGAACCAGAAAAATCAAACGCCTCATTTCCAGGTTATTTTTTTCCATTGCTTCTGCCAACAGCAGATGTGTGAGCCCCTTGTGCTCTGGCGTAAATACTTATCAAATCCTAACAGGTCACCTATGTCACAAACAACATTTCAGATGCAACTGTTTCACCTGATAATAGGCTCTGAAAATAAAACTGTGAGCTGTAAATACAATGTATTCGGAATGAAATGCCATAATGTGAAATTGCTTTTTCTCCAGCTACAACAGAAGTCCTTGACAGTTTTTGGCAGTGATAAATCACCCTCCCATTAATTGTCTCCTCTCTCATTGTGAGGTGAGCTGCTAAAAGGGGCAGTCAACAAAAATGACTTAAAGGACAAATTTTGGCAAAAAGACAATGAAGAAATCTGTCATTGCTAAGCCTCCAGTAAACTGTCATGAAACAATCAAAATATATGTAGCTGAAGTGTTTATGTCTTTGTTAGAAAGGTTATAGGATGACAAGTTTATAGTTAAAACAGGAAGCTTAGAGGGACCCAACTTACAGGCCCTTGAGCCACCATTTCTCCACGTGTTTCTTTAAAATGGTATGCAAATCCTATTAGAGCTTCAGTTTACACAGTGTTTGATAGTCTTTACGACCCTATTTTCTGACTTCTCTACCCCCTCACCCCAGACAACAGAAGGTCCCTGTGAAGGCGTGGCACTGGCTATAGTAATTCTTGCCCTTAGCCTGAAGATCCTACCTTTCAGTGATTTAAGCCTGAGAAAAAGACACTTAGCACCACACAGATGCTGACCTTTCCTTGTAACCCCTCCAGCTCCTGGTGTGTTAATGTGAGCAAGACCCTCTCCCTGAGTGGTTTCTATGCACTGAGAAGCAGCTTTTGCTTCCCGCAGAACAGGCGACACTTCCAGCACCCACACACGGACCCACGACCGAGGCGTGTGAAACGACGTCTGCTACCTTCTCCTCAGACGTGACACTCCCCATGACTCACGGCACCTAGCCTGGCTCCCATCTGCAAATAACTCTTCCCCACTGCAACTCTTCTACAGACAGAACTAACCAGGAGCTCTTGCCTCAGGATTCTGCTCTGCAGGAGAAAGACTTCAAAACTTGGCAATAATTTCACTTGGTTTGACTTTTTTTTAGGGCCGCTAATATGTAAAATGTAGGGAGATGGCTACCAGTATTTCCTGCCCTCAGACTGCCTCACCTCTAGGGCATTCAAACAGCAGATGGTATGTTTAAAGGCCACAGGTTATCCCGTCATGTAGGAGGGATAGGGGATGCTTGTCAGATCCACACCTCCAGAAAGGGCAACATTTCTCCTTTTAGAAACAACATGGTGCTGTCACTTTATAATTAAGGTTGGTTTTATTTGTTATTTCATTTGATGTGACTGGGAAGAGAAAGTATCCTGAGAACTTAAAAAAAAAACCCAACAAACTCCACAAAAAAAAAAAACAATAAAAAAAGGAAGAAGAAATTTCTGTTTACCTGTCAGCAGATGGTTGGAAATTTACCATAAGCAAGGTTAGAAAATGATTTGTTACTAATATGCCTGTCAAGGGCAACGTCTGGAGTTTGGTTTTATATTTATGTTTGTAAGAAAATTACAATATAAATATAAATGAGTTGCATCAGGTATTTAAACTAGACTGGACAGGGCACTAGAAAATATATGTCGGGAACATTTCCCGCACCAGCAGGAAGATGAACTAGGTGACCTAGCATGTCTTTTCCACCACAGACTCCTACCATTTCTGTATTAACCAAGGATGATTGATACCAAACACCCCTTTCTGCTACTACCCCTTTTCATTTTGCTGCATATTTGTATGCTTTCTGGGGGAGTTGATATTTTAGGAGGACAGCTATGGGGAAGTACTGAAGGGGATTCTTCATCCCAACGGCTGAGAACTGAGGAAGGTCACACAATAGCTTGGGTAGCCATAGCAGCTTTGTTGTCATGGCATGAGAATCCTTTACCAGTACTTCTGCTTTTACAAAAGAGCAGTCATCTAACATTGTGAGGTGTTTAATGTAAAGCCTGCTTTTTTGACATGGTTATCACAAGCTATTTTCTGTCCAGACATTTACGCAGACCTTGTGTTATCCGTGATTTATCCCCAACCCGTGTTCCTCAATTGTGCTTAAACACAGTTATAGTTGTAGTAAATCATATGTTGAAACACACAACTGGAAGGAAGGAACCATACAGTTATCACTAGCACTGGAACATTAAACAATAATACTCCACTGAGCACCAGCACCATCAACAAGTTTCTATCAGCCTGGTCCTGCAGTCCTAACACAAGTATTTCCCCTTTCCCCTCATCTCCATCTTCCATTTGGAACTATTTCAACAATCACTTAGGGATCACATTATAGGGTCTCTGCAGTCTGAGAATTATAACCAGCTCAAATTTAAAACACCAAACCAAACCAATCAAGCAAAAAAAGCCCAAGTCTTAACACACACTTTGGAAGAGTACTCTGAATTTTGCCAGGAAATTACACAGCTTGTCTTTCAAATTGAAAAAACATAGTGACAAAGACTATATGAACATTATATTAAAAACTAAGAATAATCCAAAAACAGGTGGAAGGCATTTCAGGAAACAAGGACTGTCTTCTGCAAGAAAATGTAGACTAATCAGGAGAAAAGTGAGAAATTTCAGAAATTCCTTGGTATGTTCTAATCATGTGTGACTTAAATTTTGATAAATGTACTCTGTGTACATAAAACATCTCTTGAATGACAGAAAAGCAGAAGAAATAAAGTGATTGAAGTTTTTTGTTTTCTGTTTTTTGGTTTTTTTTTTTTGGTGATGAGCCAGTTTGAGAGCTTACTGTGAGCATATGGAGATAGCATATTTGCAAGTCCATCTCTGGAGGATTGCAAAAGGCCCTTAGCTTGTGAAAAACAGCAATGTTATTTTTTTTAACGTTCCCTATATTTAGAGATTAAATCGCTCACTGCACAAACCCATTTGGAACAGGCGAGAAGGTGAAAAGGATAATCAGTACAGTCACTGGTCCGTGTTTCCTAAACGCTTTTGAAAACATTACTGTGTGCAGGCATAAAATTAGCGGCAGGACCTTAAAAAGGCTGGCATTTAGCATGACTTTTTGGAAAGTGACACCCTCATTTTTTTCTTGTAGGATATCATTAAATTTCAATCGCCCTATGGCAGTGCCTTTCCATTAATAACCAATTCACTGTGTCACTTTGGCTCTCCTTTGAAATAATGAGCCTTTGCTTCGCTTTAATAAATTTAAACATATTCTCAAGGCCAGGGAAGATAGGAAACCGCAGATGGGCTGAGAAAAACACGATTCATAAATCCTTAACTGCCTGAGATCGTTGAGAGCAAAACAAAGTAACACTCGTAAAATATTAAACAATCCCAGCTGTATGAGTGAAGCTTCATTAACAAAAATGGACTATTTACTGCCTTCAACAGAGCCTGTGGGTGGAAAGATTCAGAGAAATCTTCTTTAGAAAAACACTGTCATCCTCATTTTGATTCTTTAAGCAACTGATGGTATGGTAGATACTTATTTTGCATGGCCATATGCAGGAACATTTTAGCAGGAAATTAATGATACTCTGATCGCATTAAATACCACAAATCATGCTTCACATATAAGCAAGAGTGAAAGAAAACAGAGGAATTTAGCAGATATTTTATCCTTGAAGAATTCACATGCCAATAGAAGTAAAACATGACAAACTTTATTTAAATCATAAGGGACATCTCTAGCACTCTAAAGTAAACACAGCAATATGAATAACAGCAGAGAAATCAAGCAATGTCATTGCTTTTGCTGGGAAGGTTTGGCAATTTATTCTGTGATGTTATACTACTTGCTTTAATCTTTCTTATCATGCAGCTGATTTTTTTTATATACCTATCTGGTACAAAAGGAGAAAAGCCTTTTTTGCAGGACTTCATGTCTACCATTTATTTAAATTCGATGAGTTCTTCTCAGGTAAGGAAGGAAGTCTCTGACTTCTGTTTTAAGTACACAAAGCTGGACATTTAGATTCATGAAGCTGATTTTGTGCTGCCCAAATAACATACACAAACCCCCACTGAATTAACCGAAGTTGTGAAGACAGCTCTTGCCTCTTGGTCTGGCTCTCACTCCATCAATTCTTTGCTCTGTCTCTGTGTAGGTCCTGCCATCTCCCCTTCCTCATTGGCTCTGAGACACTGGGAACCTTCTTTCCAGTAAAATAATCTACAACTTCTACATGTACCCCCAAAAATAGCAGCCTATAATATTCCTAAATCCCCCTTCAAGCTTTGTTGAAACTGAAATTGAAGCTAACAAGGTTTACTTATTAATACAAATTTGGAAGATCAGGAAAACAGCCATAAGGATAGTACAGAATTTTTCAAGTGTCTAGAGCAAGAATAACCTTTCATAGTATCATGGAGGGGTTTTTCTTAAGCCAAGAATTGCATACAAGTTTAAAGAAGAATAGAGATCAGTGTCAGTTTACTAAATGCTAAGAACCTGGAAGCTCTATCTCTAAAGACAAGCTGACAATTGAGTGGACAGAATGTCAATACTTCAAACATTTCAAGGGTAAAAATATTGCTTTTTACAATCTGTGTCATATTTAATGCAAGAAAAGAATTTAGATCTTTGTTTCTTTTGCTGGCTGTCAGCATTTTTTTCCTTTTATCCCAGTGAAGAGCATAATGAGAGTATTTAACACAACTACATGGTGTATTTTTTTTCCCAAGGAAAAATAGTTTCAGCCTAAATACAAATATGAACATAATAATTTTTACATTTTAGTTTATAAATACTTTAAAAAAAACCAACAACATTCAGTTAATTTATTTCAAGATGTTTCTCTTATCTGTGAGAACCATTATCCTTTCTTAAGACTCAAGGGGGAATTTTGACCCATGCAGAGGCATTTCTCTTTCCTGTTTGAAAGCCTAGGAATACACTTAGCCCTCACGGCTCCCACTCCCTTCAGTGGAAACCCTGAGTACTGCTCAGAAGTTATCACCCTATAATCATTAGAGCAGTCATTTCTGTGCTTAGTAGACCTTCACTGTAGCTGATTTGTATAATCAGGGTTAATCTATTCTGATTGCAAACATCCATACCATAAAGTTGAAATGAATTCACACCAATGCTCACTCAGCTCAGGATGCCATCAAGACTTCCACGGAAATACGCTGTGGGATTTTTATTTGGTTTTAGGGGCGACTTGATCCAGTAAAAGTAAAGCTGCTCTCCCCTTCCTTCCTTTGAATTTGGGAAGAACTTAGCTTGTTTTATCATCTGTGAGAAGGAACGGGGTACAAAAAGCACTGGTAAAGCACTAAAATGTAAAGAGCTGCAGTGAGCCTGTAGCTCTAACACCGAGGTTACCTGTCTGCATTAAAGAAACAATTAGGCTTTCTACAATAACAAACTCAGACTCAGAAAACAAAACTGTATTTGCCACAAAGATTTTAAATGTGGGTAGTAGAAGGGCTTTAGAAGACAAGTCGTCTAATCCAGTCTAGCAGAGAAAACATTTATTCTGCTCTCTACACACCAGGATTTGCTACTACTAGTTTTTGGCTTCTGCTTTCAGAAGAGAAAAGGAATTTTAAAATCTAATCCTATTGGAGCAATTAGGAATAGTGTGAACCCCCAAAACTTAACAGTCACTTGCAAATTAAAGAGCAAATGTAAGGCAGAGATTAATTTTTCTTTCATTTAATGAAACAAATAAAAGTTTCCCTTTAAGCATATATGAAAAAATTAAATTTATAAGCATAATTTTATAATGCTTCTCATTCCCCCTGCAGGTTTTTGGTCTTTTTTGTTGTTGTTGTTGTTGTTGTTGTTGTTGTGTTGGGGGTTTTTTTGCTGTTATTGTAGAATTACTACAGACTGAATGCTTCCCAATTTACAGCCTTGCAAACTAATATACAGAACGGCAGGTAATGTTTCCACAGATTTTTCCTACTGATGTGCGAGTCATGCAGGTACCTTTTTCCAAAGGATACTTTAGTGTTGGTCCTATCTTATCCTATGTAGGATTCTTCTATCAGTTTCTATCAGAATAACTTACTGAGGTATTTCTGATGTAGATACCCATCTACTCACTACTAAACTGAACTCACTAACAATTCTCAAAAACAACCAGAGTCAAAGGTTAATGACTTTCAGCCACTATCAGTTTGCAGTAGGTTTGGACTGGCCACCTAGAAGTGAAAAAAAAACCACCAAAAATGTCCTCCATGCTCCATTACCAGTGCTTTGAACCATCCAGTCACATGGATTTTGATGTTTTGAGAGGGTGAAAAGAATGCAGATTGGCATGAGAATACCACATTAATTCAGCATTTAAATGGTTCTTTGAGAAGATTCACTGACAGAAAAAAGCAAGGCTGTCTTTCTAAGCCCTCATCCTCTTTGGGTCTATACACATTTTCTGTGAAAAGTTGATTCTTTTCCTTCCCTTTTTCTTTTTTTTCAAACAGCCTTTTATCATCTAACATGTGAAACAATTGTAATGTGAGGCATGTGAGCAGAGAGCCTTTGCCACTGGGCCCTCATAAATCTTGCCAGTTCCCAGTGAACAACACCAAATATTTGCAGCTGAGGAACATTTGGTCCGGCTTAAATTAACATATCTCAGCAGTCAGAAGTCATTAAGCTTTGCCAGTGATTTGAAACCATTTTTCCATTTCAAAAGCAACACTGGCTGTTACTTATTTTTCTGGATGAAGAAGGTGGTAAGGNAAAAAAAAAAAAAAGATAAAAGAGCTTTGAACTGCCTTTGGTAAATTTGTTATTAAGACTCCTTTTAAATAGCAGAGCACTTATGTATAAGATCAAATAATAATTCAAGATGATACACATTAATTTCAGTGGCAAATTACATGATTTAAAGGCTGTGAAAATGTATACTTATTTTCTTCCTTAATCCCTTGTGAATATAGGCACTATCAATTTTAAAAGCCGATGAAAGCTTTAAATGAAAAACAATAATCCAACCTTTTTCAATTAAAGGTTGGAAGTGGATTAAGTACTGGAATAAAGAAATGTACTGTTGCACTTTTCAAAGATCACTTCTGATGCCGTCTGTTCAGATGCAGAGGGCTGGAAAAACACCCCAGATCTGAAAATACCATAGTCCAAAAACTACAAATGAACAGAAAAAATTATTGGGTTTAATGCAGATAAAATGGGAGTTTAGATCTTCCAGACTTGTTATTTCTGTATTATTTACGTGACACATAACTCCTGCTCAGTTGGTAAATAAGTCATCATCTGAAAGATGATTCATGAGAGCCACCCAAGGCCTGACTTGTCAGAAAAAAAACCCAAACACTTCCCTACATTTATGCTTACTAGTCTAAAATTATACAACTCTGTCAGAATTCATGTCAAAAAATGTTTCATTACAAACTCTGAAAGCTGTTTGCCAATTTATAACACGATAAATATTGCAAGAGACTTTGATATGTACACTGATTGCAATGCAGTTGTGATTTCTGACTTATATGTGAACAGCTAAACTGAATGTACTTTTTCAAATTAATGATAATTATAGTTTTTCAGCCTCCAATTAATTTTATTGATAAAGTTTTAATAGACTTCAATGTTTAAGACACATGTTACTTTGAAAAGATATTGATATACAATCAAAAGTGTTGAAGTTTATGAAGCACTACTCAAGACAACCCTTCAGTTTGAGAGCTTTCTGAGATTTTCAAACTTTTTAAACTCTCTGCAGCTTTAGTAAAATCAGTTCTGTGTAAAAAAATAGATATTCTACTAACCAAACTTAAAAAACAAAGGGTTCTAAAAAGAAGACATTAACTGCTAACTCAGTATGAAAGGTTGCCAAGATATCTAATGACCAACCAATTTTCTAGGTGGCCTTTCTTTAGGGGATTTTATTTTAAAAATCATAAGTAATGGTAATAAAAAAGTCTTCTACAAAAAGCTTTTGAAAATAGAAATGGCCTGCATTAACAATGCTATATAAAAGGAACTCTATGATTACTATACTTGAACAGAGAGCAAACCATGGCATACAGAAACCCAAATATGAGAAATAAGACCAGAGTGTTTGGGAATATGAAAATATTAGAGTAAATGTATTCTCAGAAATGTGGTTGTATTTTTCTTCTCCCCCAAGAACACAAAAAAATGAAGAAAGCATGTCATTTATTCACTGCTTTTCTTCAAGTCGAGATAGATGAAAAACAGCAGAGGAAAATCTTTATCATGTTTTCTTCCATAAATTACTGATAACATTTCCTTACCATTTTACAGCATCATTGGACAGTTGAAGCTGGAGGGAACCTCTGAAGACCAGCCACCTAGCCCAGCCCAACTCCTGACTGTCCAGCTGGCTTTAAAGCAGCTTCTTGGAGAGTCTCCACTGCCTCTCCTCAACACCCTCAAGGTTAAAAAGTCTTCTCGTACATTGCAATGTAATTTCCTGCGTTTCAGTTTCAGTCCATGTCCTCCTGTCCTTTCACTATTCTTTTTCCCAACCCATTCCACTATCCTCTGTCTGTGGTCTAATCCATTTGACAATAAACCATGTCATCCTGCACAGAAGAAACAGAACAGGTCTGCAAAGCCCCCTCACATCACACACACCCTGTATGCAGAGGTCTATTTTTGCCGTCACAAGTCATAAAACGTTTTTCAAAAGTTGCAAGCTAATTTCATGGGGAAAACCAAGTGGACCAACACCTTAAAAAATCAGGTTTGAAGGCATACACC
>WEIU01011603.1:57286-61940 GCA_013389925.1 Aegithalos caudatus | reverse complement strand
AAGGAAAGGAAAGGAAAGGAAAGGAAAGGAAAGGAAAGGAAAGGAAAGGAAAGGAAAGGAAAGGAAAGGAAAGGAAGTTCAAATATAATGTAGTTTTGGCAAAATAAATATCTACTTTTCCTACGTTGTGAGGAGCTGAAACGTTGCTGCTACTAGTGATAACTTTAACCATTGTTTGAGGCATTTTAGCTCTATCTGCAGGGCTCCAGTGGTGAGCCTTTTTTTCTGTGTACAACAAATACATTACATTGCCAATCTCCTTTTGTCTCACTGCCAAGGTCACGGTCAAGAAACAGACTGAGTTTTTCCACTTTGTTAATCTAGGGTGTCTGGAGTTTTTCAGGAAATGCAGGAAATTCTAGGTGCCTAGTAAAAAGCAAGTCATTTGTATAATAGTGGGCAACAGTATCAAGTGTTCTGCACCTGTTTTACACTCCAGGACTGTAATTTCTGCAAAGTAAACAGTAGATCTCAGGGTCAGATTACAAATTCTAGTAGGCTGTTTGCTAGATTGCCGCTTTGTTTAACCTTTACACTTTCATTTAGAAAGGAGAAAGTATCATTGTCACACCAAGAGGGCAGTTAAAGAGTTTTAATTAACTGTGGAGGTAATTAGACCTCCCAGTTTAACAATTATCAGACAATTCTCTTCTCCTCTAAGTCCTTTAAAGTTGCCCAGTCCTTTATGAGGAATAAAATCCATTTTACAAATATTCTGCTAAAAAGAAAAATGGATAAAAGACTATACAGAAAGAAAAGCTGATTCTACTATGAAATTATCTATTTCCTTCTTTTGATTTAATAACAAGTCAAAATCTATCAGCTTCTCATCCACCATTCCCTGCCAAAGTCCAATTCTAATCCAATTGCTCCTTTTATTAGCCTACTCTCCCTTCAGTCTCCTGAGCCTCTGCTCTATTTGGCCCATTGTTTTACTTACACATATGACAAAGGTGAAAAAAAAACCCTCCCCCTCCTTTCCAATAAAGTTGGTTGTTCACAACTGTAGTTTAAACAATTTTTTGAAATCTCTGATCCAGCTCTCTCTCTCCTCCTGTGGAAGACAAGTCCCTTTCATCATGAAGGACATTGCTCATCTGATTCTCAACTTCATTTTTCAAGATGCTGTTATACCTCTGAAAGCAAGTAATAGCAATCTTATTCCCAGAGTCAAGGAAGGAATCCTCAATATTGACCTTCCTGAACACAACACATAACTATGAATGTAGATACATTAATTTATACATGTAAGTCCTTTAAAATAAAATGAGAAGTAATATAGAACTGTATTCAATGGTCCTTAAGGAGAAAAAAAAAAAGAAAAGGAGAGGTTTCTTTTGCTGGCATGATCATTGGAGCTTCATTTTGAGTTAAATGTACAACAGGTGTGGCCTCTGGGATTATCTCTTGTATCATTCTGCCAAAGCCTAGCTGCCATACACCTGTATTGCAATACACAGCCTCTGCTGAACACGGTTCCTGCCATGCTGACATTTGCATGCATATAAAACTATGGTTTACTCTTAATGCCCTCCATGTGAAGCTCACAAATTTTAAGGAAAGGATTAAGTAAATTTCTCACTAGTACAGAATTGGATGCGACAGATGAAGATGTGACTTGAACAGGTCACAAAAGCACTGACAGAGGGGTGACAGTGACAGATTGGAGAGCTGAACCCCAGGTCTGTACATATAATGTGTGCTTCTTGCCTCAAAAAAATTTTTGTAATATTGAAATGTTACAAAATCACAGATTTTTAAATAAAAAGATAAGAATTCAGCTTGTTAGTGATGAATTTATCATGCATTGCATTTTAATTGGAAGTTGATAGGATAACCAAAAAAAAAAAAAAAAAAAAAGGCAAAATTTAAAGAAAAGCAGGGGGAAGCTGTAAAACATAAAGAGTTGAAAGGGCTGAAAGGATGACAGGATACAGCCAAGAACATCATTTGGCCAGGAGGAATTTTGGTTGAATTATTGTGTGAAGTAAAAATGGAAACACAAGACCAACATCCAGGATCAGCTCAGGAGTCTGAGGTACTGCCATAAACCTCTTGAGATTTGTTCTCATTATTTTAACCCCCCCAAAACCATAGTGCAGTTATAAGCCTTGTGAATTCCAGTTGCTTATCATTTGTTCTACACATAATAAATCCTTATTTGTAATATGCATCATATAATGGAGTAGTAAATATTTCCAATTAGCTTTAGTGTCACAGTCCTCAAAAACTGACGCATTTATGTTAATATAAAAGCATACATGGAACATTTTATCATGCATTAGAGATTTTAATCAGGTAATCTGCACAGCATCTGGAAACCTAAGCAGAGGCAAAGTCTGCTATAACAAAGGCACTGTAACAGTTCACCTTCAGTGAAGAACAATAATGCATTATTAAATTCACTTTCCTGCTCAGTGGTTACACTTAGCTGACCACAGCAAATTTGCTCTCTGCCTGGTCTTCACAAGTTGGCAGAAAAATAGATTCTGTCACATTTAACGGGTTCTGAAAATGACAGGATGCCTCTCTTGGTTTAACTATAAACCATAATCTTTCAGAAGTAAATATAATTACAAATGCCTTTTGTCACGTAGTTCTTAGGAAGGATATTATATGTGGGTTATTAGAGTAGTAGATCTCACTATGTACTTGAATATCATTAGAAGCCAGATATTGATATTGCACACTAGCAACTTCAAAAAAGAATCAGATTTCTATTTTTCTTTGATCCTAAATGATATCGTAATTCCTAGAAAACAAAGGTACGGGTGTCAAATTCCTTGAGTATGGTGAAACTGTTACCAAGAGATATTACTCTTTAAATGAACATCAAAGAAAAACCTATGTTCTCTTTTGTCCAAAATACTGTTTAAATCTTATTCTGCATCTAATTAGAAATTTGCTTTGTTTTACATATATTTGATTGAAGGAAGCTTTAAGAAAACTGCCTTAGACTCAGGATTCCGTGATGAAGAATTATTGATTAGGAATTTAATTAGCAAAAGTCAGCTTAGTTATATACAATAGAACCCAATCCCTTCAGGTTTCCAAGGAGTTCTATCAAGGTGCAGGCGTGATAGCAATCTGCTCCATATGATGATATTAACTTTCAGGTAGAGGTCTTCAAACAACACCACACACCACTTAAATACTGGTGAAGTGCAATTTAGGTCCCAGTTAGGATGTCTTAAAGATTTTTAATTAGGTTTGTTTAGGTAACTAGTTTAGCAATTACAAGATACTTTTTTTCCACTGTAAGCCCTTTAATTCAGCAGGTTTTTTTAGAAAAAGCTTTAAAGTGGGAAGTTTGAAGACTCACTAAAAGGCAGGCTTGGGTTCTGGAATCTCTCTGTGGCTTTTTACTACTTATTTAGATACAAAAAATAAGTTTAAATAACTCTTCAGAAGGAACTTAGGTTTTACAATGACACTGTACCCAAAACTGACATGGAAGTTACCACAGTCACTGTTCACCAAAGTGAAATGGCCACCTGATGCGAGGTAGTCTGTCCTTAACATTATGTGCCTTGAGTAAAAATTCTGTAAATTGAGAAAAGATGTAAAACGGCATAAAAGATTTGGATCTTAACTCCACCCTTGCTGTGAACAGCAGCACCACACTTTGGGCAGGAACAAAACTGAAGCTTTCCTGGACAGTGAATAAGTATTTCTGGGAATCCTGATCACTCTCTAGCAGAGAGATACTTATGTTCCTCTTTTAAATGATTAAACAGAAGTTCACAGAACCATAGAATGGTTTGGGTTGTGAGGGATCCTTAAAGATCGCCCCCTGCCAAGGGCAGGAACATCTTTCACTAGACCAAGTTGCTCAAAGCCCCATCCAGCCTAATCTTGAATACTTGCCAGGAACGAGGCATCCACAATTTCTCTGGACAACCTGTCCCAGTGTCTCACCATCCTTGTAATAAGAAATTCCTTCCTTATGGCAGCTTAAACCTCTTTGAAATATCTGTTCCTGTCATGTAGGTAAAAGTCTTAGCTCTTGCTAAACGGGTCTCTCTTTCTTTTAGTCTCTGTATAAACACTGAAAAGCCACAACAAAGTCTCCCTGGAGCCATTTCTTCTCCAGGTTGTAAAACTTTTAAATAAAACACATTCTCTTATTGGTTTTTCCTACGAAGAACAAAGCAATATAGCAATGAATATGAACCTACTACTTGCTTATCTGGACACCTTGCAAAGCATGTGGAGTCTTAAATTCAAACCACTGTTCATTACCTATTGACATCAAAATATCCAGTATCCCAGGGACTGGACTTCAATCCTTCCAAAATGATGACTATCCACCATGTTACACCTGCAGCCACACTCATGTGTCCCATGGCCACTTACACAGCTGTACAAAGAGAGAGAAGGATTAAGTCTGCCCACACTACTTGCTTCTTAAACTCAGTATCTGTCCTCATTTTGAACTACTCTAACAATTCTTCACAACAGACATGCCCAAGTGCTGACCCAAAGTAATGTACATATAAGCATATAAATATCACTTGGATCTTGGGATGAAACTAGTTTCTGTCTAATTCTGTGTGGCAGGATACCACAGTATTTCTTATACAGAATCCAGTGAAAATTGAAGTATGCCATATGAACTAGCAACATTTTACGTAACTGGGAGACTAATGTGTCT
>WEIU01011603.1:47286-52286 GCA_013389925.1 Aegithalos caudatus | reverse complement strand
TGGAGATAGTGTAACAAAAAAGGCAGTTGAATTAAGATTGTTTTTATTTAAAAAGAGAAGGTAATATTATTAGTTATATAAAATTGACCATACTATTTACAAGGAAACAATATCTATGTCTATGCTTCAATTCTCAGTTAAGGTTTTTAAAAACTGATTTTTGGAATATTTTGAACAAGTTAGATAAAACCAATTGCACAGAAGTTTATTAGGACTTTCAAAGTAGCAGCTTCAAATAGTCTCAAGCAGAAGACATTCTTAAAATTTTGCTGTGACCTCTCTTTTCTGTAACAGTAACCATAAGAATAAAGTGTTACAAATAAAGCCTAATAGATAAATTTCCATTAAGCCAAGGCATTCACTTATATGAACTTTCAGAAAGAACATATATGTCTCTATGCTCCCTTTAAATTCACTAAACAATTGTGTGTTTCTTCAAAATGTCTTCAAAATTTAGTTCTAGAGCAGCTAGATACATCATGTATCTTTTTGTTCTCTTGCAAAAAGTAAAACTAGAAATAACTGCTTTAGAGAAAAGCAACCATATTTGATCACCCTCATAGTGCTATGAGACATATCTCCTCATAGAGGGATGCCATAGCTTCTTTAACTTCATTCCCTGTAACATATTTTTTCCCAGGAGTAAGCACTAAGAAAATGAATGATTTAAAAACTGCAATGTGGTAGCATGATAAAAAGGTTCTTTCTAACATCAATAACCATTACATCTTTCATTTAAGAATTCATTTAAAAAAATGAAAATGAACACACAAATTATTTTCAATAAGTTTATAGCTCCTCTGTACTATATATGCAGTAAAGACCGTAAGAAAAACTATAAAGACCATTCTAAGGTCTATTGCATGAAGGAAACATAATGACTATTGAATAGAAAGTTGGGTGAAAAAAGAAACAAAATAATAAAGCACCTTTTAGAACTGTTTGGGGCACAAGACACCTAAGAACTGTACATGCAGAGCTATTTCAATAGATTGAAAATACATCAGATTTTGTGTACATGTAACTCATATGAGCCTATTCAGAAAATCAGATATGTGCAAGACTCATGTAAATCACAGTAAATAGACAATAGGCAGTATGCATATGTACAATTGGGCTGCATTGAGCCTAGTTAGCAGGGAATGTTTTGGAAGTGATGTGCATATATCCATCAAGTGAAAACTGCACAGCAATTCTCTCACAAAATGTGCCAAAACTACTACTACCTCAGCAGAATAAAGGCCCCTAGTAGCAAACAAGTCTGCAGAGGTATTTCATTGGAGGATGATTTGATGAAGGTCTATAGAAATAATTTAATCCAATTATTTTCACTGAAAAAAGAGTTTTCAGAAGTTCACAGTACCTTTGCACTCCTTCCTGCCTACACATACTATTCATATCCTGCTCAACAATATGAAATGCTTCTGTGTTTTCTATGTAGCAAAATATACATGTTTTGCAGCTACTTAGCAAAAGAAGACCCATTAAGAAAAAACTTCCCATTTCATTTGTCACCTCTATAATCCATTAACTGTAATAGCTTTTAATGTACTTTTAAAATTCCTGAGCCTCTAGGACTGAGTGAAAAGATACCCCAACAACCAAAGTGTAAAAAGGTTATCTTGGTGATATTGGCTTTATCAAACTTTTAATTTAGCAGATCTTTATTATATTATTTGTCATAGGTTACAAATTTGACTACTATTTTTAAGAGTTTGAGAAGTCCTAGGTGATATAGAAACATGAACTAAGTATCTTAAGCATTTAACTAACCTATTAAGATTTGATAGGAAAGATTTAGGATAAGAAATGAGAATATAGACTTAATATGTGTTAACTGTAAATGTATTGGCATGCAGAAACCCATCACAGTATACTAATATTCTTGTTATATTAAAATGCAATATTCAGCAAAATAAATATAAGTATCTCTCTGTGTGTATGTATCCATACAAAAATGTACAGATAAAACATGTTTATACAAAGCAGCTGGGCAACGGAACTGCCAATGAAAATTACACTGTACATCAACTGGTAAGTACTCTCCTTAAAAAGGGCTTTCTCAGAGAACTGACTAAAATCCTAACAGACCAGAAACAGAATTTTACCAAAGGTTCTGGATCACTTGTTTGATGACTTTGCTAGAGAACTGTTCAGGTTGACGAGAATTTTGTTGATGCTAAAAATTCCTTTGAGCCTTTCATATTTATAGGAACATATTCATATGTGTTTCTGTATTCGTTAAGGTGAATAAGCACGTTATATTTACATTGTGCACACATTTTAAGAGGATTTACTGCTGAGAATGGAGAATGAGTATTTAACTATATAGGATAGCTAGTGACATCCTTGTCATTAGTTTCCTTTTCGATGCATGAATGCTAACAGGAAAATCCAATTCTAACTTCAGAATATTTAAATTATTTTCTTTATTTTTACTGAGGATACTTGGAAATTTTATGATTCTCTTTTATAAATTAGCCAAAGCTCTAAGACTGATCTTGTCTCTAGAGGGGTACATAAAATAAAAAAAAAGACAAAACCTGGGACTTTTTAATATGTGAATTTGATAAAGTTATACCTTAATTGCTGCTGTCAAGAAGCAGTTATTTTTGATTATCTGAAAATTGCTTGTGGAGTTTTCATTAATATAATAGTTTAAAACTCTTCTGAAGTAAATACTTTAACTCCTTTTGTGAACATGGTAAATATTTTATGTTTTGCCATAGAAAACAGCATGCATATTTTCAGCAAGAGAGTGTCCTTCCCATAACACTTCAAATAACATATTCAGTTGAAAATGTAAGCATGACATTCAGGCTTCATTTGCTATTGGTGTCTATCTTAAAAAAAAATAAATTGATAGAGACAGAAAATTCTAATCTGATGCCCTAAGGCCAGATCCAATAAAACACTTAAGCATCTAAATTTGGTGTTAAAGCAACCAACTTTTCAGTGGTTGCCCCCCAGAGGGGAATCTTGGGCTGAAGTGAGCTGGGTCTTACATTCCTTTATAGAGTACAGAGTAGGTATTTCTAGGCAGGTACCAGTGAGGGGATGCTAAGAGCAGCCACTGCCTCCAACATCTCCCAAAAAATCTTATGCAGCCACCTGGAGCTAGTAAATAGAGCAACACTGTCAGTAGGACTGAGCTATAAATGACACCTTGTAACGCAATACAACCTGAGTCCAGGTCGTAAGGGCAAAGGGATGATGTTAAAATATACTTCCCTCTTTTACAAAAACCACCGTGATTAAGGATCCTGCTCAGGAAATGTGTCACAGGTTCAATTCTCTCTTTTGACTAGAGGGGATTAGACTCCCCATCTCCAAGGAGGGTGTGTTTTACTTTTAAGCCATTTTTAAGCCATTGGTTATTTTGAACTCTCTTTTTTTTTGAAACACTTCAGATCAATGAGCAAAAAGAGAATCAGGATTTAGCAGTCTAGTCTTTATGTTCTCCACTAGTTCCTCTTCCCTGTGCTGTATCCATGCTTAACAGATAACATTACTGAACAGCTGAACACATTTTCAGCTCCATAAAAACACCAAAAACCTGCTTCTGAGGGGAGCTTCAGACTGGGAGGTCTGCAGGACATCATATGTAAGCTGAGAAGAAAAAATTATAAAATTTACCTCACCAAAACTGAGGGACTATATAGTGCAAACTCTGTGCCACAGAAACTTCAAAAGACTTAAAGTCTCTTTACATAGAAAACTGAATGGATCTTTTCTAATATGACTCTGATACCTCACTTAAGTTCTCCTTGTTGAATCTGACCTAATAAACCAAATGTGCATCATCAAATAGTCCATAATTACAGATTACAAAATCAGATACTTGGTTTTGGCTAACAAGCACTTGAACTAACATTGTGTACTTGAACTTACCTCATTCTTCCCAGGACCATTTACATTTCTACAGCCTGCTTTCAGTAAAATTGGAAAAGCTGCTATCTTCTAATAAGTGAAAAACCTCTGGAAATCTAGGGTAATTGACTTCCTGTGATACAGATGATGACATCTTAAGTGATGTATGAACTGTGAGGCAGAAGCGCTCTGCAGTGTCACCTGCCTTCCTCCCTAGTCCAGACTAGGAACCCGGCTGGACCACAACATAACCTTAGCAAACCCAAGTTTCCTTCTTAGGGAGCTCACATGTGTACATTGGGTCTTGACACAACATGAAGCTAGGATGCAGCAAAGTTGCACACCTGGATTGTCTGATGTAACATGTCCCCAACATCCATGTTTTAGACATCGCCATTGATAACAGAAACTCTTCCAGTTTTCCTGTAACAAATAATGACCCAGTGCCTGACATGAACTTTCAGATCACTTCAGAGGTTTTTTCATGTTTTCATTTTTTTAATGGACGAGTAGACAAGAAAAGAAAAGACAGGGCTTTCTTTACTAGTCAGGATTTCTTAGGTTCTCCAAGGTTTGATTAAAAGACATTTTAGTTTCAGCTAGTAGATTTCTGCCAACAAAAGTGGCTTAGAAGAACACACATTAATTTTTAAGTGCTTCATGATACCAATTTAGAACTTTTGATTTTTTTCTTTTTCTTTTTTTCTTTTTTTCTTTTTCTTTTTTTTCTTTTTTTCTTTTTCTTTTTTTCTTTTTTTCTTTTTCTTTTTCTTTTTCTTTTTCTTTTTCTTTTTCTTTTTCTTTTTCTTTTTCTTTTTCTTTTTCTTTCTTTTTCTTTTTCTTTTTCTTTTTCTTTTTCTTTTTCCTTTTTCTTTNCTTTCTCTGATGAAGGTGATGGGGTTTCAACAATAAAAGTGCCCCACCTACTTATGTGTGTTTGCATTTTTAAATATGGTCAAAGTCTGACTTTTTCAGGGGTAAAACAGTTTCAAAATCTTATTGCAAGCTCACAGTGACAAAAGTAGATAATTACTATCTCCACAAATATCTGTAAGTCAAATCACTTGTTTTAATAGAGATTAGATTAGTACTAAAGTTACAAGACTGATATGAGAGGCATGATAAATGTA
>WEIU01011603.1:22774-47192 GCA_013389925.1 Aegithalos caudatus | reverse complement strand
AAAAAGGTGGAAAAAAAAAAAAAAAAAAAAAAAAAAAAAAAAGAAAAAAAGAAAAAAAAAAAAGGTTTGACCTAAACAAGGACTGAGGAAAAAAGAGAATTCTCGGCAGTTTTATGAGAACAGATCTTGCAAAAACTGGCAAAATATATTTGGGATATAATAATTAAAACAAACAAACAAACAAAAAATCTGAATGACATGCAAAAGTAGTTGCAGTTCTTAATGTATACTTCTCTTTGCAGAACTTTCCAGTCAGATTACAGTTAAACAAGTAACTTCAAAGGCTGAAATAAAATCATTTATGGAAATTCAAAACAAACCTATTTGATCATATCATACTTCACAGCAGGGATACAATTTGCAGAGGCTGAGTGAGGGCATAGTGTAAGCAAAAACAGGTTGTGTGTGCAATGAACCAAACTAAATGGTTTATATAGAAGAAATGTTGTTTCCATTAATTTTTCTGGTAATCTTATTAAAAACACCACCTGTCCAGAATAGAATTGTCCAGGTTTTCATTCTTTTTCAGTGTTCAAACACAAGACAGAGAAGGCATCATCTTATAGCTATTAAAATATGTCACAAAATGTCTTATTCTGAAATCTTCATAGCTACAGCAATTTCTCAGCTCTGTTTCAACATCTGATTATTATACCTTTTACTTTTTCTCTCATTGTGTTCCAAGAACTGATTTTTCTGATAAGCTTAGAGATTTTTTTTCAAAGAATGCATTGCATTTTAAGCCTCTGTTTAAACAAAATGCTTCCAGTTTATAAAATGTAAAATGCACTTATATTAAGTAAATAAAACATAAAATTAACCTTTCAAAATTCCACCACCATGCCACCAAAACCCCCTGTAAGAGTCCTGAACAGGAACTTGACTTTGAATACCAGCAGAGATGAAATGGTGTCATAATCAGCATAAGTGCGTGTAGACTATTCACCTAGATCAAACACTTTGGTCATATACTCAATTAAATTTAAATCCCATTATATAATGTATACCAGCCTCATTTTATGCAATTCCCTAATTTAATGGTTTGGTATTAGCCTTTTTTCTTTTTGCACACATGGACTAATTTTCACGGTGCTCAGTCCCTCTGGGAAGTAGGTCATTAAAGTCAACTGGACGGAGACAGAAACTTAATATCTAAACAGTGCTGCAGAAGGGTCAGAGTCACAATAATAATGTAAAACAGTTTTTCACTGATCCTACTTTGCAATATCTATGAAATTTCTCCCTCATGTGTATATATATTAATTAATCTTGGAGATTAAAAATAGAACAATAATGAAAGTTAACATACTGTTACAATTTGATCTGTGAAATTGAAAGGAAATAAATCAAGAAAACAAAAATCCCAATTAAATAGTTAAAAATCACTATTATAATAATACTGAGCTACCAAGACAACACTTGAAGTTGAAAAACAACTTGTTTTACACTGAAGCAGTAGAATTATAATATTCATATTACCTTTCTCAATGTGTATTCTTTTTGACTCATGTCCCACATCATGACCAGCCAGATCACCCTCCTTAGGTCCAGGCAGGACATTAGGTGACAAACCCATCAGCATTTGGTTCATAGATAGCCCATTCTGATGGACAGCTGCTAGACACAAGTGCAGGCAGAAAGAAATCAGTTGTCATATTAACAATACTCTTTTTTACTTATTCTTACATAGTCATCCTCTTAATTATACAAGAATCCTAACAATCACAAAGTTAGTTAATTAGTGCCACCAGGATCCACATAGCGGAAAAGCTTCTCGTTACTTCTAGTTTAAAACAATCAATTTTAAAAAGAAAGTTCAGTAACTTTGGATAAAGTTGGAGATTTGCAAGTATGTTCTTGCTTATTTAACAAGAACTGTTAAAGTTTTAGGTCTTTGTACAAAAACACTTGGTACCAACATTCCCAATATGCAGTCCCTAATAACTTCCTTACATGAAGCATTGTGGCCTTTCAGGTGACATACACTGTTTTTCCATATATTCTGTGCAACAGGAGAAGAGCTTATTTGCTTATCAGACAGATGGAAAAGTGCTTTCCAAACAGTTTTCAGAGAAGTCCATGAGTCTCAAACATACCTCAGAAACTCTTATTAGGTAGTTTATATTTATATGTTTTTATCCTGAAAAAAACCCTGTGTTTTCAAGAGGTTTATGCCATTTTTAGTTTTGTTTGTTTTTTTTTTTTTAATATGGAACCCATATTCCTATAGTAATCATTTTATTCTGGCTGGCACCACGAAAGATGAATTTAAGAATCAGGTGTGATGTATAACAAATCAGATAGGACAGAAAATAATAATCTTATAAATAAATAAGTTATTGAAGTGATCCACTACTTAATGAACTCTTGTTATGTTCACATGGAAGAAAAAATGTGCAAAGGTCCCACTCCTCTGTAAATTATAGAGTAAGCTAAACAGTACAATTTCCTTTTTTGTTAAAAAAGTGTCACTCCTTAGCAAAACCAATAAATACCTCTCAATTTAGATTTTTGGGGTTTGTGTTGTTTTGGTGGTTTTTTTTTAAAGATAATCAATGGAAAAGGTCTTCATTAGTTGTAAACAAATATACTATTCAATCAATTACAAAAAATTTTTAAATCCACCTTTGTGAGGGTTTTTTTCAGAACTTAACTTATGAAGTCTGTACTGGGTTGATCCTGGCTGGACACCATGTGTCCACCATAGCCACTGCATCCCCCTCCCTCCTCAACTGGACAATCAAAAGAAAATATAATGAAAGGTTTGTGGGTCAAGCCTGGGGAAATAGATGGGTCACAGTATATGGGATGCCAATTTAATCTGCTCTCTGAATTGTCCAAGTGACAAGAAAACAGAATTTTCAGCTTGTCATAGTCAGGCCTCATTTCTTTTCTTTGGTAAGTCATTTTTCATCACACACTAATGAAAGATCTCTCATCTGAAGGTCAATGAAGAGTCAGCTTCCTGAGTCTGCAGAGAGCCTGAAAAGAAGCAGCCTAAGGACACATGTTGCATCTAATCAATACAGCCACCTATTTCATACAGCTATTTCATGGCCCTCTATGTGTGTGCCAAACCCTCCAGTTTCACCTACTGACAAATTCCACAGTGGAAAGAAGATTTAAAAGCAAGGAAACCTGCAACAGCGCAGTATTAACAGGAATGGACAAGTGTAATACGAATTTAAGTACATATCCATAAAATAGTATGCACTTAAAACCTTAATTTCCATTGCTGTACTGGAATATCATAGAATTCAGAGTATTTGCCATGTAATTTATATCCTGTATGTGGAACTTTGATATAAATGGGATCACTCTGGGACACCACGGTTTAATTTCACTCTGTCCCCTGTGAGCTATGAGGTGATAATATTCTTTCTATCATATTTCTCACTATTACAAAATTTGGTATTTAAAAAATTTATAAAGTATGCACATTTTTAATTTATTTAACCCAATTCTTCTCTTTACCAAGCAATTCTACCATGTAAAATATTGCTTATGAAGTCAGATTCAATTTAGAAATCAAAACAGAGCAACCAGATTAAATAAAACTCAATTTCTTTTAAAAATGTTTGCACTATATGTTCAGTTCTAAAACTAATCTAGCAAATTGCTTCCCTCCTGCAATTCTGTATTTCATTGCTCATATCTTTATGTTTAATATGACATGATGGCAGTTTATATGACTACCTGTTAATGTAGCATCAGATATTATGATACTGTAAACGGGGGAAGATAATGTTGGGAGATAGTTATTGCAGTTGAACTTCTGAACATGGTACATACAAGATGTATTTAAGGCAAGGGCATTTTGATTAGAAAAACAAGCTGCATCTAACGAAATTTAAAGTGGTGAGAAGGAGAAGAATGGGACCTACGGATTCTGTCTGAAGAGCTCTCGGTCCGTGCAGGAGAGCTGGACACGCTGCTGCTTCGATGAGAGGATGGATGGCTGCCAGGTCTTCGGCCCTCTTCAAGGGAAGGAGCAGGAGAAGGGCTGTCTGGAACACGTTCCTAGACCACACAAAAATCATTGTGAAAAAATGGCAATGTTAAACCAAGCCTCTGTTTCCAAACATCACTTCCCTAAACTGAATTTCCCTCCTAAATTACAACCTATTCATTCCCCTGTTGGGGTTTCCAGGATTTGCAGAGCATTCTCAAAGGAAACTTGGCAACTTCAGGACACTAGTTGTTACATTTCAGCATGCAATGTGAGCACTGTTCATCCTATTAGGCTTTTAACTGCCTTCTGGACTACTTGAAAAATAAGAAGTTTGTTCTGCTTTTCTTTTTTTTTCTTATTTTGGTTTTGTTTTTTTTCTTTTTCTTTGTAGTTTTGCTTTGTTTTGGTTTTGTTTGGGTTTTTGCTGTTATTTGGGTTTTGGGGGTTTTTTTGGGGGGTTTTTTTTGTTTGTTTGTTTTTTGTTTTGTTTTGGTTTTTTTTGTTTGTTTGGTTTTTTTGTTGTTTTTTTTGTTTGTTTGTTTTAATATTTCATTTTCCTTAGTCATATCATCATGCAGTTGAATTGGAAGTATACATTTTGGCTTACAGATGTTAGCCTTATGGGATGAGGGTTTATGTATTTCTGTAAATAAATAAAAACCAGATACTGTTGTTTTATCTCATCTTGACTTTTACTCCACATTTTAATTTCAAAGAGGCTTCTTGAGCAATGAGAGCTGATGGAACTGTTATGGATCATTAAGGAAATATAACCTCCTTATAGTACCTACACCAGTAACATGACTGATACAAGTCCAAATGTCTATTTTTACCATGGAACACAGACTTGGAGTGAATCACACTTTTTGGATGAATGTGGCTTTATCACTTCAGAATGGGAAAAACCACCATGTTTTTCTGTCCAGGGAAGGGCCTAAAAGGGTAGCCAAGAGGAGCTATAATGCACTTCAAGATGTTCCTTGGTTTTGAAAACCAGAATGTAAGGACTGTGATGGTTTGAATTGGACTTCTGTTATGTGAGAATTGTTAGTATGTAGCAGATAGATACATCTTATATTTACCCAGAAGTTTGACAGAAACAATAATCAAATAATCAAAGGGAGATGAGTGCAGAATAGTACTTTCTAGAAAATTTGCCGTCTTTCCCTGCAGTTTCCTTTTTACTCCTGAAAGTGCTCAAGACCCATTGCTAAAATATTTGAGATTGAGGCTATTTTGGATAAATAGTGATAAAAAATAAATAAATCCTATAGGGGAAATCTATTGGAAGGATTGAAGATGTTAAATTAGCATTTATTTGCTTTTTTGCTCATTTTGAAAAATGAAAACCTGACTTATAATGAAAAAAACAATGAGCCCAAACCACCAATCAGCAAACTGCACACATTCAATTCACTAAAAGCTTTTGGTAATGAAATAATACAATTAGTATGTGTCTAATAACACAAAAGAAAACTTGCTGTTGCAAATGCATTTTATTGAAAAAAGCAGTACATTCTTCAGACAGCAAAGTTCTTTTGGAGCAGTCATTATTTTACTATGCACAATCACTAGATAGATATTTATTTCTCTGAATGCATTCCTAAGAAATTTTGCAACATCCTCAACTATAGTCATCAATAGAATTGTTCCAGATAAGTTTCATAAAAAATTATCTGCTGAACTTGATATTCTGATTGCAAAGGGATTCAATGGGCATATTGATGGAGTGGGACGAGATTTTTTAGAGCAATGTTTCAAGACATTTAAGTGGATTCCACTTTAATAGTCTTAGGTTTTTAAGTCAAAAACATTGATGAGGATAGCTTAACTGCATCATAGCTCTAGGCTTATTATGACTTTGATTGTGTTTATATGTCCATGAACTGGGTATTCAAGAGGAGGATTATAATGCAGATGTTTTCAGAATGTAGAAGATTTATTTCTTTAGATTTAGGAGGATTTAAGCATGCACAGTGTACAGATTTGATATAAATTAGAACACGGTATATTTAATCATTCATTTAAAATATAATTTCACTGTTTGGCATACAATGTATTGTTCTTAGAAGGGTTTCATTAAAATGAAATCCAGTGAGCACATAAGATTTGAATACAGAGCTGCAGAGTAAATTAATTTATTTAAACAGCTTAATTTGTTTATCCTATTTATTTATGTGTGCTTTTACAGCATGTATTATGAGATGGAGCAAGCAAAAGGAATGCACAGGACAACGGAATATAATTACTGTACAAACAAAACGGATAATGAGTTTTATTCTCATATAATATAACATAGACAAAATCCATGAGAAAACTATATATCTTGGCTTTATCAATTCATTTGTAAAGTACCTTTTAATTCCAATAAAACACGGGCTTGAACTATACAAAAATGCAAAATAAACTAATTTTGTACCTTAACTAATTTTTATATCCTTGCTTCATAATTCCCCAATCAGAAATCTAGTCTATAACAATTTTTTTGTGTTTAAAAAATTCACTACAATAACAAATGGCAGTGCTACTACTAATAAATTGAAATACTCTGTAGCTCTAAAAAAGTCATAGTAATAAACCAATGGTGCTGGAATATCAATACGTCTTCTTTAACAGAGATTTTGTGTAGAAAAGACAAATTTGGTTTGTGGCAAAGCATTAACTTAACTTTAGATTCCATTTAAAATTTTTCAAAAAGGAAATGTTAAAAATTGTATTCATTAAATAATGCAGATCAGAGCTATTTTGTCACTTCTCCAGCATGCCAGTTACTCTACATGAAACAGCAAAGAAATAGAATTTACTGACCTATAATCCTGGCAATAGAAATCACCAAGGATTCTGTCCACTGCCCAGTATTTTTTCTAAAACTTGCCTACTCCCAGAGGCAGATATTTCTGGAGAATCTGGTATAACCTTCTCTTGTTATTTTCTTCCTCCATTTTTTATTTCCCTATTTCTTTCTACAGATACCCACAGGTAAAAAGTAGTGTGAACAATTTAGGTAATATGCAGCTAAATTTAGCATATGGTTGACCAGCATTTCAGAATGTTAAGATTAAGTAGCAGAACAAGAGGCTTTACTAAGCAGTGGGCAACAAACTCTTAGGGGCCAAATTTGAAGCATTCCTCTTCTTGGTGCTCTTTACAGTTTGATCCAAATCACAATTCCTAAACATTTAAGAATCTGACATTTACCGCCTCCAAGAATGCTCCTACCAAGAAGAAATTTTCACTCTAGGGAACTCTAATGCACTTTCCTGTACTTTTACTCCACTGACAAATTACAAACCCTCAGTATCAAGTCCATTTAATAAATAACAGACATGTTCCTGTGAAACTGGGTATTTTATTTTATACTGTAAAACACAAGTAAAAGATTACAATATCAGAAATTCTGATGCATGAGATTGAGGTTATGTTTAGAATTGAAATCACTCCAGTTTTGTTCCAGAATACTACATATCATTGACAAAATCACACTGTTTTACTTTCTTCAAGTAAAACAGGAGAGTCTATGTATTTATCTACTTTTTTCTAAATTTCTCAATAAGCAAATACTGTAAAATCTTATTCTGAATGTTACTTTCAAGTAACTTTTATAAAAAGAATTATCTTAATACATCAGTAATGGTATTCAGAAGACCTGAAATACTTTCTTTCCTACATCATATGTTTTTGTCCTCTTACCAGGTCACAAAGTTAGTTATACAATTTTTATTTCTTTTTTTGCCTATTTTATTTCCGCTTCAGCAGCAAATTTTCACTGTTTGAAAATTGCTTCGTTACCAAAAGCCTTCCTCAAAATATATCAAAACACAAAGCTGATAAAATTTAGCTGTTGTATCACTATTGAAGACATTTCAGGTAAAATAGGTAGGAATAATCCTTCTGCTCCTAAGAGGACAGAAAAGTATGTGGTATCTTCTAGGTTGTCACCACCTCAGTTTTCCCACATTTTATTCTTTGCCATTCTTGTTCCTTAGTAACAAAATTCGTGACAATTTCTGACAAAGTTCTCCCAATAACCAAACTAGATTTGCACGTACGGTCTTCACTTCCTGTCTATTTCTGTCCTACATGTATTTAGTCTCAGCTTTTTACTAGGTTCTAGTTTACTTTGCCATAAGACTCATCTCTAGGGTTTAGTCATCCTTTAATTTTAGTCATAGAATGGTCTCTAGACGTGCAATTAAGTCTTACTCTAGAGGTATATAATTTTTTTAACTACTCAGTTGTCTTGATCCTCTTCAGTATTGAACAAACTCCTTCAAGGATGTTTGTTCTTTAAGTCTAAGTTATGGAAGTGATGAGGATAAAGTAATTTATTTTCAAGGTCATACTTTTCATAGTTTAGGTAACTTATGGAATTGTTTAGGTTGAAAGAGATGTTTAAAGGCCAACTAGTTTCAACCCACCTGCCACAGGCAGGGGAACTGTCTAGAGCAGGTTGCACAGAGCCCCATTGAGCCTGGCCTTGATCACTGCCAGGTATGGGGTGTCCACAGCAGCCCTGGACAGCCTAACTTCATCCTGGGGAAAGTATAAATGACACAAACTGTTTCATACAGTTGTGATTAATAATAATAATAATAATAATAATAATAATAATAATAGTAATCAGCATCAGCATCATCTTTTAATCAGGAGTGTGAGAGACTGGACTGGTTAATGACTTAAGCAATGGCTCACTTGACCACCCAGGTGCAGATGGCATACACTCATCATTGGAGGCTACAGCTGGGTGTTGAAAAAGATAAGGAAGGAGGCTGGTAAGATGCAAATCTTGCAAATTTGCTGGTGGGCTAGTGCTTTTTATCATGTCTAAGCCCTTTTTATAATGGCTCAGGCATGAAAGCTCCCATCTGTGAAAGTACTGGGACATTCTGGGACATAGTCTGAAGGTATTCACTCCATCTGATGGGCCATTCTTGACTCAACTGCGCTGACAGGAGAGGCAGCTGTGGCATCCTGGGAGCTGTCCTGGATCATGACAGACTCCTGAAGTGTCCTGTGATCCACAGCCTCACACCATTCAGTGTGAAACTCAGCTCAGGAGAGGAATCTAGGCATTCCCACATGAACCTAAGCATATGAAACTGTGGAACTTTGGTGTTTTTTGGGCTTTTTTATTCCTGACAGATCAAGACAGCCACAATCTCTTCAGCCAATGGATATTGAAACTGAAACAATCAAGTCCTGTTAAGAGGTCCATGGATGGTGATTCTTTAACATATTTTTAAGTCTAATTTTTATGCTTTTATAAAGCATTTATAAAGCTTGCTTTTCATAAAGTATGCTTTTTATAAAGCTTTTTTTGCGGTATTACTAAAAAAAATAATAATAACCAAAATGGCTACATACCTGCTTCCCATTGCAACCAAATTGTTCTAAAATAAATCCTACAAGTGCGTATTTATAAACACAGATCATTCAGTGTTGTTTCACTCTAAAATGCCCCAAGATTAAAAAGAACCTGCATTATCCTCACCTTCTGAGGTGGGTTGTAACAAGGAGCAGTTATTATTATTCCCAAGCTTTGTGGGAAGACACCTGTCTTCCAAGCCTTTTTGGTGGTAGAATTATAAAAATTGCTTTTAAAAGTGATCAAAACACAGAGTTTTTTTTCAGTTCCTTACTGACTTATTTTGAACTCATGTGAGATGTATTCCAGGAATAACTTTCTCGTAAAATGTCACATTTAATTTGACATAGCTTTAGCTGAATAAGTGTAAGAAACTAGTTACTTGAGTATCTTTTGTATTTTCTGCGAGCAGAATACTTTATTTTTACAGTTTTACTTTTTAATTCTGCTTTAGTCAAAGACACTATCACATTCTAAATGAAAAATTAGACTCAGTAACTGCAAAATTAACTGGACTAATAGTTATTTCCTAACTTCCTCAGTCATTTCTATATGTGCGTTATCAAATTGACTGAATGCTATAAAATTTTATTTCTATTTCCTTACCTCCAAACTATCACTGGCTTGCTAAAGATCTTGCTAACTTCACACTGACCATACATGACATCTTTCTAACCTTGTTCTTACAGATCCATTTCTAATCCCAATCAAAATTAATGAGTTTGAATGTTTTGTATTGTCATGTTAACTGCCCTATTATTTTAAATTTTAAATTTATTTTAAATCTTGGATATCCTTCTTATGAAGAAAAGAATTCGTGATATTTATGTAAGATGTTTTCTCTCTCTGTTAATACCTTGAACTTATTTATCTTTTGGACCAATTGAAGTTAATTTGATTTCCATTATATTTTTTATGTCCACAATTTTTCACTACACCTACTTCACTGTTCCCACCACAAGAATATCGACAACTGAAAGCATGAAATGAAGAAAGAGATCAACTGACAATAAGACTGAATTGGCTTGATTTTAGTGTCCTGTTTTCTACATGTAATTATTACAGCAGGAGTTAACTGACAGGAAGCCAAACAGGAGACTTCCAAGTAATCCTTTAACAGTACTTCCACAACAAGAGATCTAATCCTTTGAAATCATAAGCAGTACATAAGTACAGTGACCTAATCAGTAATTGAGTGTCAATAGATTGGGCCATTATAGAGATTAAAAACAAGTAAGCAAACAAAGTCAATCCCTATCATCAGAAGAAAGAGCTTGGTTTTCCCTTCACCAAGAATATTTGTTCTAAACAAAATATCCTTCTAAGGTATACAAAAAATCCCATGCAACATGCAAATATACAGACATTCAAGAAACTCTGTTCAAATCAAATTAGTAACACCTTATTGGCAAGCTGGACACACTTTCTGATTTTTTTTTTTAGGGTTATTTTCACCTCTTCTGAAAATCTAGCCTTACTTAAAAAGTAAGCTTAAGAAACATCAGTAGGAATTCACCCCTCAAAAGTAAATGCAAACCACAGATCCAGCTGAAAGCCAAGCATTCATCTGACTAGATGTCATTGTCTATACTACAAATGTCTGCATCATAACTAGTCACCCTAGGCTCATTTGTCACCCATACATTTATGTTTCCAAGGTACAACTCACCTCATTCTAAAGTAACTATCTCAAATAGAGCCAATGTATTATGCCCTGGAAGTAAGCAAAATTAAACTCATCCCTTGTACCTGTCCCTGCGGCCATTTTGCGTCAACTTAATCTCACACTACATCTATAGTTCTCTGTTACACATGTGAACATGCAAATTTCCAAACATAGAGTTTGTACTACCTTCTCTGTGTCATGTGTAGATACCTATTTTGCATGCCACAAGTAAATTCTTATGAGCATGTGGCTGCTATTAGCTTCAAACTGCACCTCAGAAACACGCATGATAGAAGAAATAATAGGATCCCATATTATCAAAAAAAAGGATATGATTCCAAGTTACACCCTACCATATTAGGTTAGCATCCTCTAAGGTCATTATATAAAAACTGTATTAAAATCTAAACCAAATAATATTAATCATATAGATAGAACTAATTAATGAGGTGGAAAACACAGTGTCCTCTAATATAAAGCCATAATAAAGAAGGTCAACTATACTTTGACCTAAGATCTACTCATTCTAAATGAATTTTAAAAAAAAATTTAAAAAAAAGAGAAGTGTGCATATATACAAGTTATTCTAATGTGGAAATCTGCTCTACTATGTTCAAGTTCCTGCAAATTAGATATCATATTCTCGCAGCCAGTATAAAATTAAGTGCTATTTGATGTACATTATACTTAAAAATTTATAGGTATATTCCGATTTTCATGTTTGGTTTCTTAACATGTAAGAGCAGTTGTTTTAGGAGCTGGTAGTCCTATTTTTATTCTAAAATATTTATTGTAGACCAATTACATTTTATTACTTAAATGCTCTAAATCAAATTTCTCCTTACATAAAAAACTTGATCATACTTCATGTATCAGATAAAGAGGAAATTAAAGTAACTTCCCTCTTCTTGCACTTCTAAATATGCAAGAAAAGCACTTTAAAATAATGTTAAAATTTCTATTTTGAATGCACAATGCACTAATGTCTCTAAAAATAGTAGGTTATCTGAAAAGTCAGGTGTTCTTCAGGTTAGGGATACAAAAAGGTGTTTCTGCCAGTATGGAATACAATTAATTCTGTTCTCATTCCCTGTCCGTAAAACATGTATTAGCATATCCAGCTTCACAGGAATGTTGCCTGTCTGCATAATGCTTTTCCTGTAAGGCACAGAAGTATCCATAGAAAACTTTTGCCTTCAACACAGGATTCAATATTCAGATCAGTGAGGTGAACTTGCACTTCTTCCTCTTAGACTCTGTTTCCTTACAGGTATGTTCTCTGGACATGGTCACCTCCAGTCTGACATGAGACATTAAAATATACCCTGTTCAGCCATTTCTGTATGGCAGTGATGTATTTCTTCTCTTTGGCTATTATTTGGACTTTTTGGGAAACAATCACAGAAACACGAGTCTGAGTTGGAAGGGACCCCGAAGGACCCAGAAGGACCATCAAGTCTTGAGTGAATGGCTCATATGGGAATTGAACCCATGACCTGGGTGTTATTAGCACCAGGCTCTGACCAACTGAGTTCATCTATTATGGGCAAAAAAACAGATAGGAACACTAAATGACATCAACTGTAACACACAGATTGCCAATGAAAAGTGATAAAGTGAGTGAATGCTAAAATAAAATTTCATGTCAGAATAGTCCTATAAAGAGAGTTATTCTAAAAAATAAAAACTGTCAGCAGCTGCCTTTGTTAAATAACAGTAAATTTCTGTAATTGGATCACAGGAATATATCTATCTATATATAGAAATATAAAAAAAGGTATAAAATAGTGTAACAAAACCGGTGCTGTGATATATGCGCAATGAGCAAAATTTAGTCTGATATATTCATTATGCAGTGGAAAACTACTGTGTCACTGCTGTCTCCACCTTTTCAGCTAGAGGTATTGGTTTCTTCTGTTTTATTCTTAATTCTTTCTATAAGTATTAGTCACATATGGATAAATTGCAATTTTTGATTCTGGCATGCTTCTGCTCTGTTCTAACTTTTACAATGTAATTTCAAGTTGCTATTAAAATAAGGTATGTCCTTTATATTTTCATATATCTTTCTGCTGAGTGAAAAAAATTGATGTAGTGAAATTGTTAACAAGCTGAGCCTTTGAAACCATGGGCAGGTGATGAAAGCCATTTCATGTCTAAAGCATCCCCAGGTCACAGCTGTCACACTCACTGCAATTCATTGTTGTCACAATCTGCTGTCCCTGCTTGTTGTTGCTCTCCTCTTATTCATCCAACTCATATATCTAAACATTCCATTACAAAAAGACATCTAATGTTCGTCTCATGTTCGAAAGGGCACAGCGCTCTTCTGAAATATAATTCTGAAGATTTTAGGGCTCAGAGTTCACTGCCAAATCTAAGCTGTTGCTTTGTAAGGCTTCCCTTGTAATTTTGTCTTTGTCTCATCTCTTGAATACAGCTGGATAAAATGTTTAGTTAGTACATGATCTCAGCTTTATTCCAACTTCTTATCATGAAGAAATGAAATATTGCCCAGTAATAGAAAGGCATTTGAAGCTTTGTGAGTTTAAAGATAACAGCACTAGCTGTGAAGTCAGTGAATTGGAAGGAAAGGTCAGCAAGTCATCTACTGTGGCACTGTTCACAAAGGCAATTCTTCTATCCAATGAACCAGGTTGTTCATAATCTGAAGACTCTGATTTTCTAAGACTTAATTTTGTTCTTTGTTACTTAATTAGATATGGTTACCATTGATTTACTTTTCAGAGCTGAAATTTCTCACAGGCCTTCTAACTTTCAAACAAGTTTACACTGGCAAACATGCTGTACTCAAATTTCAAATCTATGCTGTCATTTCAGGTTACAACTACAAACTCTAAGATGAGTGATTCAAAAACTTTTCAATTTGTGAAAACATAGACACTAAGGAGAAAATACTTCAGTAAAGTCAGGGTTAAAAATAAGTCCATAATGAAAAATATATTCATTTTATACTCATATCCAATAAATAATTTTATTTCATATAAACCATAATGAAAACAAACCCAAGATGTCTGAAAATAATAGCAGTAAAAAACTGGAAGCTATGATTCTAATAACAAACAGTTTCATGAAAGAGAGCAACTGCACTATTTATCCATCCCTGTAAAAATAAAGAAAAAGGAGGTTGGACCTTCTCACTTACATTTATTCTTGAAGATATTTATTTTGATTGTACTATAAGTTATTATTCATAAACATTACATTGCCAGCACAAGGTTCAAGAAGTATGCTGATTACAGTTTCCTGCTCAACTACTCAATGCATATAATTCAATGGACATTAAAATCACAGCCTCTGACTATGCTTAGAGAAGAACAGGTAAATTGCCAGTGACACTATGTCCTTCCTCATGGGAAGAAAATCCCCTAACAATGACCTCATGCTTTTAAGTTTCTGGGGTTTATGTTTCAATCCTGTTCAGTATTAAAAAAATAGGAACATAATTACTTGGCTATGCTACCTCTATCCACATGACCATATCCATCTGCAATAGATAATAACAGAGGACATAAATCTAGACATATGTTGTACCACAATGGGGCTGAAGGAATGAGTAGGAAATAGTAAGCTCCTTGGCCCTTATATACTGTTGAAATAACAGTACTATATAATAAGTAATAACAGTTGAAACGTGCAGCAAGATCTTACATTTAGAAGTGGATTTTGAGTGACAGATCAAAACTTGTGTTTATGGATTCATCTGTAGCAGAAATGAATTGTGAGCAATATGTCACAGGCCTTGACTGAAGAAGTCATGGCAGCACTTGGGTAATGTCATGTTCTAGACAAAGGACCAAAAGTCCTTAACTTATTAGTGCAAACTTCAAAAGAAATGTGTATTTCATCCTTGTATGTGCACACTTTTCTAAAGAGAACTTAAGTTAATTTGATCATTTAAAAACATTTCATTGAAATCCACATATTTTTATATTATGGTTATGTGCAAACCAGATGGGAACGTGAAACCTGGTTTGTCAAGTAACTTGTACAGGATGTTATGCCAGGAGTTATGCAAAAATTGGCAGCTACAATGAATATTTAATTAGCATGAATATAAGAGCTGAATTTTCAAAAATGGCATTTATACATACTGTTGATTGTTAATACAAACAAATGCTTAAATAAGCAAGCTTTTAGGAAAGAAATTATGATTTTCAAGTTACAATGTGATGATAGAATGTTTCAGAGAGCCTAAATTGCTAGATACTTTAAAGATCTTCATTTAGATCATAAGGAAACTATCTCTGCTAAAGAAAATAGATGAGTTACAAAAATGAACTTGTCAAGAAGGACCCCCAGGATAAGGAAAATTTTCTGGTACGGCACTGCCCACATTTATAATAATATACACAGTTATATGATGACACTATGTCCTTTTCAGAGTCCAGTAGTTTTAAACCTACTAGACAGGTTTAGATCACATGAGCCAAAAGTACTTCTCAGTTAAGTGCTTCCTGGGTCCAACAATATTCCCATAATGGGGTTAGATCTGTCAATAGAGCAGGACCTGCTTTCCACAAAAGGAAACAATTTTTATATGGCCTATGAGATATGTTGCACTCAAATGTACCTGACAGTGGTAACTAGAGACAAAGATAGAGGTCACACTGGAATATGCTCACATGACATATTTAAATGTAGGCCATGGTAACTTAGGCAGTTTTAATAGATACAACTAATTTGTAAATCAGCTTTACAAGCTACAAGTCAGCTTGGTAAAGTTTAGAAACAGAAGGTTACCAATGCTCTTGAAGGTCAAATTTTATACTCTTATATATGAAATCAAATAGCTCACAGAAAATTAAAGGAGGGAAAATAGTATTAAAAAGTGAAAACAAAGTTTTGTTGGCACAGTAATTCATATGTCAGATGTCATTTAGCATGTGCTCCACCTCAATCTTCATTTTTTAGATACCCCTGTAGTAACAGTGGCCAGTGTTCCAATTAAGAAAATAAATTTAGAATTAAATAAAGCCCCACATGTTCCAGAGAAAATTAGTATCATGTAACTCCTACTAAATACCAATAAAGTAAAAATAGAAAAATAAAGGTGCGAAAAATCACAATGTAACCGGTTAGCAGCAGACTGCTTATATCCCCAAAATATAGGCAAGGTGGAAACTAGGTTGGGATCTAGTCTTGTTGGCATACCACCTAAATAAACAATTCTTCTCAAACCAGTATCTTAACTCCTCATGTCAACAAAGGCGAGAAAGGGATGCCACTGAAGGCCTCCAAAAACCCTACATTTGGAAGTGTAGGTGACTAAATTAGGCCATCAGATCATATATTTCTGGGTCAATAAAGATTTGTTGACTTTTACCTGAACAGTTCTTTGCGGTTCTGTGCTTGTTGGGTTAAAGAAGAAAGGTGCACCAGTATGTTGAATGTCTTAATAAAGTCAAACCTCTTCACTCTACTTAAATCATCATGAACTTCAAAGCTTTTGTGACTCCTGATTTGAAGGTCCAAGAGATTCTAAGTTTAACTAATTTTTGATAAAGGAATTGCCTGAATGGACAGATTTCCAACATAGATCTGAAAAAACACATGAACTTGCTTTTCTGTGTCTATTTCTAAGACATGTTAGATAAAAGAACAAAAGTTTGTGAACTTCCTCTTTCTCATTAGAATTAAGGAAGGCAAAATGTAGATATGTGAATAAAGATCAAATCATAATATCTAATGGTAACAGGGAAGTATCTTTTAAAATGAAATGCCTTTAAAATTAAAACAGATCACCTTCAGTAAGAGGAAGAAAACATTTCATGCCTCTGGTAAATGCCTCTATTACCAAAATAATTTAATTAAAGGCCACAAACAAAATGTAAAACAGGTAGAGAAGTTCAGGTATCAGGTATCTTTGAGATATCCCTATAATACTACAGTTCTGGCCTGCAGGTTACTGGGACTCTTCTGTGTTACTTCATTCTAATTTGTTCTGGGATTTGGCAAATTTGGTTTCTGCACAGGTAAAGTATCAAACCTTTTAGCTTTCTTCAGATAACTTAGAGCATTTCCATTGAAATGCTTAGATTTTAAAGCTGGGAGAACAAGCCTTTCTAAATTAAGAGTAATTTTTTTCCATGATATTTCAAGGAACATTAGATTACAGGCAATGAAATATGAGAAATCAGAAAGCCGTGTATGAAAATGCTTCAATTTGAGTGTAGCTTTAATACTGATTTAGAGAGATGGAGAGAAACTGAGAAGGTGACAGTGGCAACCAGTAGCCTGTTGTGATCTTACAGTCACCACACTTAGTTTTCTTGTATTTACTGACTTTATGACTTGCCTTGGAACATTTGACACCTACACACCTTTACGATATTTATGGTGGTGGGGAGTGGGCTACAGTTTGGTGCCTTTTGGTTTGGTTTGGTTCAGTTTCGTTTGTAATATAGTTACCTTAATAACAGATGTCTCCACTCTGGATGGGGGGCTCTGCACTTGTGCTGCTGCTGCCATGTTGGCGATGGTGCTGAGGTGATTCATCTGGCTCATTGCCATTGTGACAGAGGCTGGAGGTAGGCTCACAGGAATCAGCGGGTGGGGCATCATCATAAAGGGAAGTTCCAACCCTGTTGGGGAGAAAAACAGGGAAAGAGATTTATGCATCTTTTTTTAAGCACTGTCTTCTTTTTCTCCTGATGGACAACATTCAAGTGAAAGGTGATAAGATGATTCACACTGCAGGAAAAAGCAGCTCTGTCAGTTCTCTTCTGGCAAATGCAGGGGTGAATCACTAGCAACCACGGAGGTTCTTTAGCCACAAGGAGAGGCTACTGGACCTCTTAGTTCATATCTGTGTAATGTATGATATCATTGCTAAGCAATGGCTTTTTATTATAGTTTTTGATATCTCCTGTAAGGTGCCTTGGCACTGCGTCATTATGTCACTGATGCCCAGGTAAGCAGTTATTTCAAGTATCAATTTTATTGCATATGTATTTGTTCTGTTCTGTCTCTACTTCCCCTGCTTCATACTTTAAAGGAAGTATTCCAGTATTCTGCACATCCTTGATTTTCCATTGCCTAATTATATGAACACAAAAAAAAAAAAAGACAGGAACTAGAAAACTGCTGATGTTAGTGCTGAAAGATGTCAACCCGTACCATTTGGCAGGAGGTGGTTCTGTTGAAGAGGGTTGAGAGGATGGCTAACTGGAACATTATGCTGTCCAGGCAAGTTGGGGTGGTTAACAGAGGCCTGTGATCCTTGGGTGGGGGGAGACTGAAGTTTTTCTTTATCCCAAGAACCATCACTGCTGCCTGTGGGGAATGAATATATATTATTTGGATGAATGAAGACTCCAAATTTTCCATTTCTGAATTTGGAAGCAAGGTCAGAATTCCAACCTTTTTTGCAAGTGGCAATTTATTTTTAATTTTCTTTTTTTAATATGTGGTTTGGGGGAAGGACTTTGGAGATGGGGATTTTTCCACCCTCTGAAAAAGGTATGTAAGAATAACTTTTTAAAGGCACAAACATAAAGTATTAGAGTCGTGCTCATTCACATGAAGTCTGTGTTTTGTGTATATTGTACATACACTTTTCTGATACTTAGGAAATAAAACTATATATGGCACATTTTAATATATGAGAGAATATTTTTGCCTGCAAGATATCTAACAAAAAATATGTCCTGTTATGCCAATTAAAATTTAAGCTAGTTATATTGTGTCATGTATTTGTGAATAAATAAACATTCTTTGTAGTAATTAAAAAATTAATTTATCGAGGGCACCAATATGCACACATATATGCTTGGCTGATGATTCTATTTTGTATATTCAATTTTTATTTCATATTATTAATAAAAATTTAAGGGATTACATTGATTCTTGCAGTCTTCTGGTAGCGGAACAGACTAACAGCAAAGAAGAATGGGGACAAACAAGTACTGAGATGAAAACTAGTTCATTTATTTCAGAAACACCTTTTTTTACTATTGCAGACTTCCTCATAAAAAATAACCATAGAACTGAATAATGTAGCGTTGTTTGGATTTATTTTATAAGTGTTATGATAGCATTTATTGTAAACTGTAATTTTATCTTAGCAGGTTAGATATTTTGTAGAAGGGCCCCCCGTCCTTATCAGAAGTTGATAAGAGTTTCCAAGACAACCCAGGCCTTTGCCCAGACACTGTTTTCTATTGGTCCCTTCCTAAGATCATTTTCTACCCATCCTTTGTAATGTCTCTTTCCCCCTCTGTCCATCAATCATTTTCAAGGTCTAGAGGTTCGGTCAGTGGTTGGTGGACACCCAGAGCACCCCACCCCAATTTAGCTTGATTTGTTCTTGTTTAGGTAATTCTGTTGGCATTTGCTACCTTGCCTTGTTTTATTGGTTTACAACTTGTATCCACCCCCTGGGATTGTACTGGTAAAAGCCCCCTGGGACTCAGGTTCGGGGTCTCTCTCTTGGGAAGCTCTGAGCCTGGGACCAGGGGTTTCCCCTGTGTTCCCTGAATAAAATCTGCTCCCAAAGCCTCAAGAGAGTCCCCTCTTTTTGACCATGGCCGTGACAGTGGAGGTAACGGTGCTGCAGAGCCAAGAACCCACACAAAGGTGCTGTTGGAGCGAAGCCGGGGCTGCTGGTGGTCAGCCAGGCGAGGCTGAGCCACAGAGACAGAGCTGCGCATTGCAACAGAATAATATACAATTACAGGACAATATAATATACTCTGTATAATAGATAATAATAACTAATATCTCATTATTAATTTGTATGTTTATACACAATGAAAAGGTTAAGATCTTCCAACTTGACAAACTGTATTATTCTTGGTGTGTACCTACATATAATGCTGAGATGAGTGTATGTATGTTTATGCATACACAGTAATCTATACACGCACTGGATGAGTTTATTTACCATACACAATCAATAAACAATGTTTGAATATATTAATAAATATGGATATATGCATGCATTCTCAGCAGTATTAATATACCCATCAGCAATATATGATAGCTTCCTTTTTCATGTAGAGCACAATTTCAACCTCCTGACTTTGAAAATGTCTACTATTTTCATGGGAGCTTCTCTTGATAGGGACTTTAGGATGACATAAATCAAGATGTATTTGATCTATGCTCAGTTTCTATTTAGCATTATGGATTATAGCAAAGTGCATATTTCTGAATGTTTTTCTACATACGTTCTGCTCCTTAATGAACAACAGAGCCTGAAAAACAACAGGAATGACACCACCTCCTTCTTACTTCAATAGAAAGGGGATAAGCCTATTAGTCTTGACATATTTTAACATCGTTTTCATTGGATGACAAAAGCACAGAAGTTGGTAGAATTCCAATTTAATTTCTCTAGATCTATTAAAAACCTGATTGTAAAAGCTGTACAACATAGTTTATAATGAAAAATACTCCATTATTGCCATGATTTTCTTTCCCTAGTTACTTCAGGAAGACAGTTAAGACTTAATATAAATTCTAACTCATTAGCTCAATACTGTCTCAATCCCAGTGTAAATTGTTCTGAAGTAGGTAATGAAAATTCAGTCCAAAGTCTCCTGCAATCAAACAAAGCAATTTTATGAAACAATGAAAAGAATCAATTATATGAGATACTTTTATTATTTTACAAGAAATTTTCATAACCTTTATGTAGTGAACCTCCTTGAGCCAGTAAATACATGATTCAAATCTTGTGACCTCTGACAAGTGAACATGTTTTCTTGTATTTTGGAAACTAAGATGCTTCAAAAAGCATGAACATACATTTAAATACATAGTAAAGCAGCTAAATCTTATCTGGATTTTTTTTCTCCTTTTAATTTTATATTGTCTATTTTTCTGCTTTTTACCGTTGTGATGTATGTATTTCACTCCCTAACATACACACCTACCCCATCTTCCTGTTTTGCTTATCCCTTCTGAAGACTTTATATAAAGCCATTGCAGCACTCCAGTCAAAGTCATCCCACCATGTCTTTGTGCTGGCAACTCTGCCACAGTTTTCCTGCTGCACAATTGCTTCCAGCTCTTCCTGTTTGGTGGTCATGCTGTGTGCGCTGAGCTAGATTCATTTCAGTTGGCCTATTGATCCCACCACCTTTTTGGGGGATACAAGTAATTACTACATGACTATTCTTAGGTACTTCTGCAATTTCTAACACATCAATAACCCACTCTGCACTCTTTGCAACCACATGGCTCTCCATCCTCTACCTCCAGTGAGATGGCAGAGCAAAAGACCTTGGTAAAACACTATCCTTGAAACACTGGTGTGCCTTTTCCCAACATCTCTAATGAGCTTGATTTTATCCCTTTCCCCTTTAAAATCTAGGTTAAAGCTCTTTCAATGAGCTCTACTAACTCCTGTTTCCCCTTGGAACCAGGTATAGAATCTCTTACATATATATATATGAAGAATACAAATAATAAATATATATAAACATTAAAATATATATTAGTAATTATATTAATATTTTAGCATTATAAGGAAGATGTTTACATTCATAAGGCTGCTAAATTCCTAGTAATGAGATATTTTCCCTATTTTTTATCAGCAAGATCTTCTACAGTACAGTTAATTTTATGTTACATGCTGATGTTCGATATGGAGATGGAGTCAATTCTTCTGTGACCCTTCCTAACCTGGTCACAGAATTTTGCAAGGTCGGTCATAGTTTGCCAATTATGGCTCTGCTTATGTGGCTCAGAAATTAGAGCTTTTCTAAATCAGTACTCTTTTCTGCCTCAAAATTACAGTGTCTGCTGTTTTTGCGTGATATTGAACCCAATAATAATTTGGAAGAGAGAAGATAAATTTCAGAAAGCCAACATATCAAGGCTAGCATTTAGTGAGAGAGTCCTTAATACTCGTAGTCTGGAATCATCTGTTAAGAATTGCTTATATGGAAAATTACTTACCAACATAATCCAATCCATAACCTTAGAAACCACTTTCAAACTTCTGACTGCTGAGCTCCTGAACACTTTAAGTGAACAGACACAGATACAAATAGTCTTGGCCATTCACTGTGTTTTTCTTATGCTAGTTAAACAAAACACTCTTCCTCTTAGAAGAAACAGTTATTTTCATTAATGTCAAAGCAAAGTAAGTGTTATTCCTTAGACCCTATTCACTGTCTGTACAACAATGTGCAAGCTACCAGTTCTGTCACTTTTTACACTTGATTTTGATTTAATGCTTATAGTGGTTTCAAAGAGTATTAAAAATCTGTTGCCTTCTTCCTCTTCACTTGTTGCCCTGCTGGAGGCTTATGTTTTTCCAGTTTCCATCAGTGGTTGTCAAGTCTTTGTAATAGGATTAAAAGCTTGGACACCTGATATCCCTGGGTGCTGCAGTTCACCCTCATAAAAGCTGTTTGCTTTAAATTGAGAGAAAATCAGTTTTTAGTGGCATAATTAATTAAATTATGCAAAGTGTTCCAGATTCAGCATAACACTTTCTGAAGCAGCAATTGGAAGCTCTACATTGCATTCAAACAGCATTTCAATTGATGCTGCACTAGGCTGACCATAGAGTACCATTTTCAAGGCTTTCAAGCACAAGGGATCCAATTTTGAAATGCAAATGCTTAATGTTGAGTGCTCAAACCCCATACACATGTACTTGAATAGGCGATTTGGTAGCCAACTACATATTTCATATATGATAGTGCTAATACAGGCACTCAAAAAAATTGAAATGAAGTTCCAAATGTGTAAGTACACATGCTTAAAAACCAGGCTAGATGATCTCACGTTTTCTCATGATGGACAACTTGATGGAACAAGAAAGACAATACTTTTTTCACAATTTAAAGGGTATAGTGCTTTTCTCATCAGCAGTATTTCAGCACATATTTTCCATAACGTGAGTTACCTTCTCCCATATTCAGCAGTTACACAACAAACCATTATTTGTACACTGAAGTGGGTCTGTAAAAGCCTGATGCCTGGATTATTTATATTCATTAGTAGCACAATTAAGTAGCTAAGGATGGTAATAATAAATTGAAACAATTCTGGACTAGAAGGTAATGCAGCCAAGAAAAAGAAAATGAAGCAGAAAAGTAGTGTACAATGTCAGCTCCGCAAACAAACACTGATCTAAATGTACCAGGTTCGTTTTTATAATCATTACTCTTATTTGCAGACTCCTTTTCCTTTTTTCATTCTGACCCCATTGGGATTCAGTTTGCTTAAATTTCTGTTTCCACAATGTGAGATGAACACTTTAGTTCCTGCAATAGTCAACAGGGATCCAGCCAAAAGGTTCTTGAGAGCGGCTGAGCTCACTCTGTGGGAGACAGGCTTATCTTTGGTCAGCTGAATCTGCATCTGCTGCTTCCAAAAACTACAGTGACCCTTCTCCCAGACTCGGTTCAATGGCCTAAACATAAAACTCCTGAGATGGCCAATAGAATTTAAGCCATGTCTTACAGGATTGGTGAGTACCACACAGCACCTGCAGGAGATCCCAAGGCTATCTGGAGGTGTAGATCAGGCAGGATACTCAAGGGTATCTATGGTAGTGGCATATATCTATGCTTAGGCAAGTAAGCAAAACTTTTTTTTGATTATAGGTGGTTTTTAGGAATTAAAATTAGGCTATCTGCCAGGCCCTTGGGTCTTCCCCTTCTTTTCATGTGGAGAACTTGATATTTTATGGAATTCCAGAGAACAATTCAAGCATGACTTTAGGCAAGTGAACCTCAGCACTGGCTTAGACATAGTTTTATGTACCATTATATACACAAGCAATATCACATAGCAAAAACACAAAAGAGTGATTTCCCACTAACAACCCAAGCCACTTTTTTTCCTGTGTGCTACTGATCTCCTTTTAGTCTCTTAATCTTTCTGTTATCTTCTGTGTTTGCTGAAACAATTTGTATCTCAGCAACAATTACCAAACAAAGCTTCAGTATCAGCTGTGTTGGCTCATTTTTCTGAAGTGGACTACTCACGATCTAGGCTATTTATGTCCACTGGAAAATATGCATAATCAGCATGCTAAAAATTGGTAATCTTAGCCTCTTGACAGTGAGAAAACCATTTTGTAAACTGCCCAAATCAAATATTGCTGCTTTACTCTTTGAATTGTTATAAATTTGCAATTTGATTTCTATATAATTCAGTTTCCTAAACTCAGATGTACAATTTATCTGCAATATACGAGTGTTGTGAGACTGTATAAATGACACATCTACAGATAAAGACATTTTTATAAGGTCTCTATGTTACTGTTACATCATTTAAGGAAAAAAAAAAACAACAACTTTGCCATTTGTAAACAGTGTCTAATATTTTTGATATTTGGATTGCTACCTCTTCTGAGATCACAAAGTGATCAAGAGAGAAGGTACTATGACATGGAAAAGTAAGTTTCCCAAGTCTTCTCTGTAACTCTTTGTATTTGGCTTCACATAGG
>WEIU01011603.1:1768-16226 GCA_013389925.1 Aegithalos caudatus | reverse complement strand
ATTTAACTTGGCTTTTTGAAGTAAATATCACTAGATAAAAAGCCAGCTGGTTCTGAATAATGGGATACTTGAATGAATGTATTAGTGTTTGAAAATGAGAGTACAAATCTTTTAAAAAGATTAATTTCCATAAGAAAGATAGCTCACAGATCTACAAAAGAATAAATTCAAAACATAATAAACTGGCAGAAAGAGAGGTAGATTAAAGTAAAGGCAGCAGCACCTTGTTATTGCAGCTGTTGTATGGCAGTGATTCTGTATCAATTACAACATTTGGTAGGTATGGGCAGCCTCTTCAAAGGCTTCAGTATAAAGCTTGAACCTGGAATACATAGTGCACCCTATGTAATAACTTGACTGATTAATTTTTTTTTCTTCACAGGACATAACTTTTGTTCCTAACAATTGAGTCTCTGGGAAGTGTTACAAAGACGCTTCTGACTTTAATGGGAATAGCTAACATCAGTTTTGTTTTTTTATTAAAGATTTGGATATGAATTTATCTTTATCATGGAAAGAGCTTGGCTTTATCACCACACACAAATGCTGACATCAGCATGTAAGCCGACTTTTGTTGTCCTATGGACCTTATTTTCAATATCCTGTTTCAAAATATGTTTCCTTGAATGGTCTAGGATTCTGTGCACACAATTGCTTTGGCTAAATATTAATGAAACAAAGTTTGCTGATGCCACTAAATACTGCAGGTTTGCATAAACAAACGCTGAGCCTCATAGAATTAAATTATACTGGGACAAAGTTTAAAGTATGTGGGGCATTTTTTTGTTTTTTGACGATGGGATTCATCTAGTTTTCATCAAACCTACTTCAAGTTTTTTATTGCTAGGGTGGAAGCCAGTTTGCTCTCAGTAACCTATTCAGGGCAATCTAATGATTTTGTCCAGAAACAGTATCCTCAAAGGATGATATAAAGCATTGTATTAGTAAAGTGCAGGGAACTACATCTGCCAAATCCAAAAAACAAACAGCAAGACTTCCTTCTATGGTACAGACATCAAGTGCTTAAAATGCTAGTACCAATGTCATTTAGGCAACAGGAGTTGAATATTCCGAAATAACATTCTTTTCTTGCAAAACTGCTGTACAGCAGGTTTCCCAGACCCATGTGCCTGGGCTGTACCAGTGCAGCTGCAAGGAGAGTAGCAAGTTTCTAAACAAGTCCAATAGGCATTAGAAACACAATTGCAGAAATTTCTTAGACTCAGAGAGATTTTCAAGCAATCAGAACCAAGTATTCTAGGGTCATCTGAATGACAAAATTCAATTTCTTCCTCCAAAGCTTAGAGGTATTAAAAACAAAATAAAATATTTGAATACTGAAAGACATTTCTGGTTTTATCCTGACTTGTTCTCTGTGGAAGCTCAATCGTTGTTGCTGTTGAAACCTAGAACAATGAATAATGGCCTAAGGGCAGACTCTTACATATTTTTGGTAAAAACTTTCGATAAAAATTTTACAAAATTATAACAGTGTTTACTGATGACACAGTATATACCTAAACTGTACTGTGTACAAAAATTTGCATAATTCTTATATATACATTTAAAAGACAAATTTCAACATATTTTTTAAATGCATCCTAACAGAAAAGTTACAAAGAACATTGCAATTCGAATGACATTTGTAATATAAAAGTTGTAGAAATACTTAGAACTGGACCAAAATACTTAATCCTGAACTTCCATTTTTTTCTGGTATTTTTTCAGTTCAATTCGGCCTATTTTGGTTTATATCTTGTCCAATATGTTTGTGGTTTTATTAGATATATAATATACATTTTTCGGTATGTATATACTTTCTACATCACTATAAAATAGTTTTAATTTAATTTTTAATTTCAAATTACCATATTTCAAAATTTCTTTTGCATTCCATATTTTTTTAAATTTTTCCCTATCACTAACAAGTGAAATGAAAGCAGATCCTGAAATGGTGACATTTCACATGGAGTGACTGTATCAGACACTGATGCAGACTACAAATGACCCACTCATGAATACTATTCAAAATAATAGGTACAAAATGGGAGTGAAAGCAGAAGTTTGGTATAAAGTCACATGATCAAAGGTAATAATTAGTTAACAATTAGAGTTAATAGTTAGTCCCTGACAGTTGAGCCCAAGCAAGGGGCCATGTTGTATGACAAAACCTGTCACCCTAAACTTCAGCTATGTCAAGACCACTGCATGGTCAGCAGAGCCCCATAAGGAACGAATTATTAAGCCATGATGACTCACAGACTTTCTTTCAGATGCTCATCTCTCTTGTCAGAGATCATTAGAGAAATATTCTACTGAATATGCAAACACACAGGACACTTGTGTGCCCTATACGTGTCAACTACAGCACGCTTTCTGTACTATACAGTTACACTGCAAGGCACAGAAATACCTGCTGCCCTGCCAGAGAATGGCAAACTTCAGTGAAAGAGGAACCAAGTCAGAAGACTAGAATTAGACCTCTGCAGCAGCTGCTGTGACTCATCTCAAAGATCATACTTTCCTCCATTATTTCAATTTGCTAAGTCAAATAAACTGCCAGATTCCCTTGTACACTTTGAGAACACTGCAGACCTCCACACAGGAATGAGCTTTCAGTGATTAAGAATAATTTGAACTGAGTAAATGAAAGTAAAAACAAATCAGGGAAGTATTTCAAGATTAAGGCAAATGTCTATTGCAATACAACTGAAAGGACTTTAAACATTACAAATAATTCATTTTAGAATTCAGTGACATTTACCAGTCTTTGTTAAAACTGGCTGCAAAATGTTTACAGCAATTTTCTGAAAGCAATTCCAGATTCTTTTTTAATCATACTACTTCAGGAAAGCTGCTTTTAGTTAAAATACAAAAATCGTAGTTACAAGGTTTCTGCAAACATAACTGCCATTCCATTAAGGAAATGGCACAGCAAACAGTAAATAGTGGCCCCAAGGGAAATGTAAGTATTGATTTTATTACTATGTTGGTTGGGTTGTATTTGCAATTGTCAACTCTAATTTTAGGCTATGCATTAAGTATCCTTATAATAGCTTAAGGAAAAGAGCAAATATTAATTAGAACATATTGATAATGTTTTTATAAGTCGAAGATTTAGTGCTTACCAAGCATATGTTTTGAAAACATACAAACCTACTTCTTGCTTGTAAACGTAGCTAATAGATGAACTGGCAGAAACTATAATTACACGGATTATATGATACTTTTTTGCATCAAGGCATCTAAGAGATGCAATTACTTTAAAATTAAATTGAAGTGCAAAGATATTTCTTATTGCACATGGCTACGCTATGGCAAATAAGATTGAAGGCACCGATGAAATACAAAATTGTAAATACAGAGATTGATTATGACTTTCATCCCAGCAACTGTTTTTTGATAGTCAGATTCCTATTCACCATTTAGTCTCTAAGCACAGATGTCTGCTACACACAGAAACTGCAGAACTGCAGGGATATATTTGCAGATACTACTAAAGGTAATTCATGTCCTCTTTTTCTCAGTCTTTAATTAATTTAAAACAGTACTTACATAAAACCAAACTTATTATACATTATCATTTCTTCCTGATAATATCCACATGCCCCTAACTTGCAGAAGATTCATGACTCACTCTGGTATTATACTGCAAAAAGAAAGCAGCAGACAGATTAAAGTAACCAACAGAAAATAAAGGTTTAAAGCTGCTTCTTCAAAGCTGCACCATCTTCCTATATGAAATAACATATGGTAAGTATCTGGTGATGGTAATTTCAAACAATGCAAGACTGATTGGACAATTTACAGGAAAAGGATTTCCTACCCATATGTACTTCACATTTCAGTTTACAGTGTGATTTGCACAAAAGGTACATTACAAGTGCCAGCTGACGTAGCTGACACTTCAGAAAAATCAATTCCTCATAAGTTTCTTGCTTAATGTGTTTAATATCTAAAGGTAGCTAAAACCAACTGTTTGTACCTCCTACAGGGTTGTCAATTCTTGCAATTGTATCACCAATCCTGATATCATTCATACTTCTTAAAAATTTCTGCTGAAAATACATTATGATTTTAGCATCTCAGTTTAGATTTAAGAAAAATTTCTGTTTCTTGCAGTACTGTGACATAATATCCCAAATTAGATGGACGTCCCTGCAACTGGGTGAGCACTACCATCTGAGGAACATTGCCCCAGGCACCACACTTCCAGCCCTGCCAGGCAACTCAGGCTTTTGGGTTGCAGCTGGACATTTACCTTGGGTTTATCTAAACACTCTGTAGACTGTTTCACATTGTTGTGAAGCTTTGTTCTAAACCTTAAGAAAGATTGCAAGCACATCAGTGTCAAAATACTATTTTTCAGGCAAATGACTTGCAACAGTTCTCTACCTATCCCAGAATCGATACATAATATACAAACATGGGATTGCTATTTGGGAGGGCATTGACAGGTTTCTCCTATTCTCTTGACAGAGGAAATAAAGACCTTACTGAATTTTTTCCTGCCCTTACCCACACTACCTGTGTGGAGCATGCACAGGGACAGATTTGCTTCATGGGATGCAGAGGGCATATCTTTGTGGCTCACTGTGCTCTTCTATCATACCCAAAAGGAGCCAAGCTCACAAGGTACCACTACCACCACTCTGTTATGCACCAAAGCATAGACTCCTGTAGAGCTGGTCTGGGAGCTGGATAAGAAAAAGGCTTTCCATATGTATCCTCTGCAGATTATGTAACTTAATAGGCTCTGCAGAAGCCTGAAGGTGAATAAGCTGTAGTATGTTATGTTTGGCATGTAGCGATGCACACAGATGTATAAAAGTTCAAGGACCACATTTGTTATGCGTGTATTTATACTTTCTTTCCTCCCAGGGGACACCAAGATCTTAGTCTATTAAAGTCTAAATAACATTTAGGTGGTGCAGAGTGGATTGTTCATGGTCACCTGATAAAAGTAAACTTCCTTATTCATACTGGTTACTAAAATCTGCGCCTATTGATTTCACTGAGCTGTTATGTATATTATACAGTTGTATCTTTGCTAGCAGATATTTAAAGTAGACATAAAAATACACAAATAAAATAATAGACCTAAATTACAAGGTTTATTTCATAAGTTATACATTTTCTGCCCCAGTAGAAAAGGGTTTCAGCAATGTAAGTATAAAACATCTGTGTGAAAAACGAAATGGGAACTTCTAACTGTGTAAATTGGACTGCAATGAGCCCTGGCTAAGCTGTTTTTTACAGTGGATTTTATACTTCAAGCAAATGCAATGTTCTTAATATAATAATTTCTCAATGCACATATAATAATCAATACCCACAGTGCCAGGACAGGCACTGGAATATGGCTAAATTTTTTCATCTCAATATTATTTCAATAATATTTTTTAAATATAAAACACTTCTGTAAATAATCATATTATATGATTATTGGAAATTCTTATTAAGAAAACTTTTTTCTGTTATTATTGTCTAACAAGACCACAATCTTGCATCATTTAACAGGCCAGGGAAGGCAGGCAACAGAGAAAAAAACAACATCCTTTTGAGTACAAACCTCTTTGTGTATTAAGCAAGTAAACCCATGTAACTTCACATTTAGCAATAATAACTGTATACTGTTTCTCAAAGAAAAATTCATTGTGCCTATTTCAATCCTGCCAGATGTTATTACCAGTATCTATTCTTGTTAAAATTTTGAATTATAGCAGGAGAGCCTGAAACTTTCTTTTTTTATGTCAGAATAGGTAAATATATATAAGAATAAAAAAGGTAAGCAAATGTCTTTTTCCTTTGAACCAAGGGAAAAAGAAAAGAAATAAAGAAACCAGCATTTTATTTTACTAAAGTAGCATTAACAAAGCCACTGACAACTTTAAACAGGGTTTATTTCTTACGTACTCAAATAAAACTGATTACTCTCAGAGAAATCTCTGTTGTGGTGATGAGAAGTGCACTGCCCCTAAAAGCTTCAAATCTTCCCCTGCATACCCTGACAAAAGTTCAGGGGTGATCTGCTGCTCAGAGACACATTCTTCCTCTGCTAATACAACTTTCTGCCAGTACAAGATAGCATTGATGAGATTGCTAGTTTTCTCCCAGGGAGACTGGGTTATGTTCCTGGAAGCAGCTGAAATTAGAGGGAGTTCTTCATTTTAGTGAGGAGGTTAAAGCATTCCAAAATACACACCACTCAACTCACAGGAATTTGAAATGTGTTGCGTAAATAGCTCTAGCTGGTGACATTTTCTAAGGCTAAACAAGCTGCTCGGAAAAATGCTTTGTGATGAGTCTTAGAATTACTAGTAAATCAAACAATATATCAGAAGTTCACGACTTGATTAACACAAGGTCCTACAAGGAAGCTTAAAAATAATACTCCTAATTTTATTTCAGCGTATGAATTGATTACCCTGAATGTATTTGAAAGCGTAGAAATCAGAAGGGCTTGTTACACAAACCTTCTGAAAGAAACTCCGAGTTTCTCTTCCATGAAGCGGTTTCTCATACCACAGATGGCAGCCCAGGAGGGGAAATGAGTTCTGCAGACTCACCACCCACCGGTAGGGGAAGGGAGGGAACAGACACTGAGGCTAGTTTTGACCCTATCCCCCAGAATACCAAACACAATTGCTTCAAGTCACAATTTCCTTCTTATGCTGCTCCCAGGGCAGCATGCAATTATGTACTGCAACTGGCTTAGGGCAGGCTGGTCCACAATTAGTCCCTTGACCTTGCTGAGACTAACAGTGTGAGTAAGGTGAGCATGACATATCTCTCTCTCAAAATTCTCAATTATTTTATGCAACTAATGTAACAGTAATTTCCCTGCATCTTAAAGAAATTGCTCACTATCATAAAAAGAGTCTTGCCTATAAACTCAACTAAAAGGTCAAAATGATAGTTTTAATTCAAAGTTTCCATAGCTTTCTCAAGAAAATGGGTATGAATATAGATTGTCGCTTTATTTCTACTTTCCATTAAAAAAGCATAGGATTTTCTTCTACTTTCTGTAATAGGTTTATTAGTTATAGCTCTATTACAACAATACTCAAGGAAGTTCCATTCATATCATAGACAATTATCTGTGATAAAGCTCATGGCAGAAACTGTAGATGGAATAAATGCTGACATGGGTACATTAATGCACATGCCAGTCACATCGTGTCAGGTACAGCTACCCCTTAGGTTTGAAGATACAAATGCTCCTTTCAGCACTTTGGCATATCTCAAGTAATTAGAAGCCATCTGCTGAAATCTTCTACATTCAGTCTCAAACAGCCATCTTGAAATGGTTTGGGCTTTATGTCACGCTGGAGGGCATACCTTTCCCTCCATGCTCAGGCTGAAAGAGGCCTCAGACAGTGAGTAAGAATGAGATCATGCAGTGAAGAAAACACTGCCAGGAGTCTGACCTAGGCTGTCCAATTAATTGTCAGTGAGTTAAAACAATGCAAACTCATTAAACAAACAAATACAAATCCAAACTTCTAAATTAAAGATGAAATGTGGGTCAGTTTGGGACCCAATCATTAATTAAATAATCCATAATAGCCAATTAAAATGGAATATCAGGAAGAACTGAGGCAGGAAGAGATGGCTCAGTTAACCATGGAGTGAGCAGTATGTGCTTCTTCTCATCTTGTAGCCAAGATGCAACATGCATCTACTGCATATGAGTAATGGGCACAGAAGCTTGTATCCATGGTTGCAGAGGAAGACTTTTCAGGGCAACATTAAAATACCAGAGCAAACAGAGCACCATGGAAAGTCACTATTTTTATCTTCCAGTTAGAGAAGCCCCGTGAGTGGGGTTGCAACCTTTCTGTAACACTTGGCTTACACACACAGCAGAAAAAAAAATATTCCTTACATCTAAAAGGTCACTTAATGAGACAGACATAAAGAATGAAACATGCCACAGTATATGCTTTGAATGATTAATCATACTGAGTTCTAAACCCATCATGAACACGTGATCACAGCCCAGTGATATCTGCTGTAAGATGTATATGACAGGATACAGTGAGGGAGTTACCACGGAATAGTAGCATACAATAAATAATAAATGGAGAAAATACCCCATCGTAAAATTGAAGAACATTTCTGAGTGCACAATATTAATGGAGATCAAAAAGGTAACTAACCCATGTGTAATACATGAGTAGTGAGAAGTAACCTCCAAAGCTTCCATGTAAATCAGTTAGTTATATAGCACACTGGGTCAAAGTTTAGTGAAGCAACTTCTCAAAACCATAAAAATTACTTATTGGAACAGCTGATTCTACAGCATGTATGATGAGGAGATGCTTTTTGGGAATCCTGAGTAATTAAAGGTGTTGCTTTGGCCAGTGACTATAGTTGGCTTATTAAGAGCAGTTACAGCAAGGTAATTTAGACAGCTTTCACAAGACAGAGATGTGGCCCTAAAAAAGCAGATTATGAAGTCCCTGAATCTACTTCACTTCACAGGGCAAAGTTAGTCATGAAAGTCTCATAAAGCCTAGAGCTCTATCTACATCAGCTCTGCCACACTGAGGACAACACTGAAAAGTGGAATCAATGCACAGATATGCTTCAGAACCTGATCTTCCACACAGCTTTGATTAAGAATGTGAGCATGCACGCTGCAAATATCAACATACAGGTTATTTAGCATAATCAAAAATGAAAATATTCAAGACTATGCTAGCTATTTTTAGTTAAAATGAAGCAAATTTATCAGTTAGGGAATATGTAAGAGTAGAATACAGTACAAATACTCTTTCAGAGATCCACATAGAAATTTTGTATATGGCTTTGAGGATATATTGTTCAGAAATATAGAACATACAGAATATATTATAAAATAATTTGGGGGATTTTGCAAATGGCTTTGTGTGAAATTAACTTTTTACAAAAGAGTTTATGATTGCAAAGAACTCTACCAAGTTTTCAAAATTTAACACAATTATTTAAACATCCATAGTTTATGCAGCCTGGCACTAATATCTTTGAGTATAAATCCTGAAAACACATTAATCTTCACCTGTTCAATACAAGTTTCTTAACTACACAGAACCCTACAAGTGCTCTTTTCCTTGTTCAAATCACTGCTGTCATACCCCAACAGTGCTCATGGTATAATTATTTTTGGCTGACGAACCAGGAAAACTCACCTATCTATTAATCAATTAGTATGTCAGATTAAAGCTGTATTACAATACTATTTTGTAAAGCCAGTAATATATCTATCTTTCCCTGACAGAACAATTAATCACATATTAAAGGTGGTTTCTGCACATAGGGCAAAATTCTGTTTGTGACCATGGAAATATCCAGTGAAGCCCTGGCTGAATCTCCTCCAGCTCATCCCATCTCTACATGGGATGGGATCCCACCTCTACATGCTCACATAAAAAGCTTGTCCCCATTAATAAAGGCCTAGAAGAATCATTTACAAAGTGAGAAATCTAAAGACACCTAGAAGGTGAACAGAGAAGCCAGAGATTTTAAACCTTTCCCATAATCTCCCTTATGCATCCTAGCCAACAACAGGAACTCAAGCTGAGCTGAAGCTTACTAGCTGAAGAATACAAAAACCAGGAAACCTCAGGAGACATTCCTTCAAAAGGCAAATGGGGTCCACTGTGAGGCAGTATTATTCAAACACCCAGGAAAAAAAGCATAAACATACACTCAGTGACTCTAGAACTTGGTCAGTAGCTTCAACCACAAAAAAAGAAAAGCTAAAGATCTACTAAAATTGCCTCAACTATGAAGTTCTGTAATTAAAAGTGAAATCAAATAGAGAAACGAGGAGCAGATGTTGCTTTTATTTCTGTATGTTGACTTTATTAAGGAAACATTTCCCCATTCCCCTCCCCCAAGACATCCTTTTCTTTCATTTATGTGCTATGATTCCTGTTATTTTCTTTTCCCACTAAACAAACGTAACCTTCATCAGTACAATGAAGCCATTTATGTTTAAATTCTTGTTGCACTTGGGATTTTTCTTTATGTGTTTTGTAATTGTTGTAGTTGATTTATAACTTTTATGTCTCTGACGTAAAATGGAAGTAGAATACAATCTTTTTTACTCTGATTAACACCTGTAAGAACACAAGAGATATACAAAAATAATCCTTTTTTTATAAAAAGAACTTCTTCTCTAATTACTTTGTTTTTGAAAGCTACTGAAGACCTCCCCTGATAGGAATTAAACCAGCACCCAGTTGGTGCTTTATTGTCTCCTGAATAAAATGATTTATTGTTTGTAGTCTGAAAGCAAAAAAGGAGGAAAATTACATTTTCTTGTACCAGTATCCCTATTGCTTATTCTATACCATTCTTTGAAGACTACAATAAACAATATTATAATGGTACCAGAAATAGTTAAATCTAGCAAACCTGCTTACACAAAAGCAGTGACAACTGAGATCATTGTACCTCATGATGATTTAACCTTAGATGTTAAGTCTTGTATTTCTTACCTCAGCATGACCTGCTATAACGTTCAAATTTCAATTTATCTCCTACCCTAGAGTCTGGACATAACTTTTTTTTTTTTTTAAATTATTATTTAAGGTTTCAAATAAAAGAAGTTTAATTAAGTAGGAACAGGCAAAAATATCAGAAAAATTGTCAAGAAGATGAAGTCAGAAATTCTTTACATGAGTCAAAACTATGAATAGCAAACTAAATTTTAGATGATTTATTTTCTGTATCAATGAGAACTGAATGGGTTTTTTAAGCACATTGATAAAAAGTCTAAGCTATTACTGCTTATGGAAGAAGTGTTGTAAGTGGACAAAAGAGATTGTACCAAGCTGCATAACTAAACCCAAATGTACAAGATGTATATATATGCACATACACAGTGGATGAAAATGTCTTTGTCAGAAAAGAGGTCATTGTAAGAGTGATGGTGTTGTGAGTGCAGGAAATTGTTTATCTTCAAAACTTCCAACTACAGCTCTTTACTCACATTTTTCCATGGAATTTGGATTCAGTTATTAGCAGAACATGCTCTAATGCACCCCATGAAGTTCCAGAAGAACATTTTTGTGAAGCTGGCTGAAGCTGGGGAACTATTTAACAATGGGATTTACTTTGATTTGGATGAAGCCATTAGAAAACTACTGATACTCCATGAGAAAAGAGACAAAGAGGGAAAATTCATCCCATTCTTAACCGAGATGTTTGTTGGTACAAACTCAGGAGGACATGTATCATGGAGAGAACATGGCCAGACATGAGTGTTTCTGGAAAATTCCTTTAGGCCAGGTTATAACCACCATGATTTATCTTCTTTCTCTTCATAAACTGATTTTACTTAGACAAGGCTGAGAAAAATTGCTAAAATAACTGTAAAACAGGTAAGACATCACAAAATCATACCATTATTTAAATATTTATTAGTAGTTGCAACCAATCACATTAATATTTCTGGACATTATAGAAAGGAGAATCTTTTAAAGGACCATTAATATAAGTGCAAATTCAGGCAAGGAAGAAATTCTGAAATATTTTCACTGTCTTATTTGTGGCACTATTTCATCCCTGAGACAAGGGAACTTGTTGCACATGGCACTGCAAGCTCTGGAGGTCTATTCTGTCACCTGCTGTCATTTCAGGTGCCCTGATGTGGTGTCTGATGTGTCCCCACCGGGCTCACAAATATGACAGAGCACCTACTGCATATGATCTCTGCCATTCAGGAGTGGAAGCTGGAGGCCAAGTAGGATACCCAAAGGCATTCCAAATGGTACAAGGTACCTGTACCAAATCAAGTTACTGATGTCTTCCTTGCTGGAAGTAGTTTCATAATGCAGAACTGTCAGAAAGCAGGAAACACTGTAGCAAGCTTCATAATGCTCACCCAAAAAGCCTGCATATAACAAACACTTCTCTCTTGTAATCTTTAGATAATCTTCATTGCATTGTCCAGAAAAGTGTGATTTATACACTGCAATCTTCAGCTAATAATAATTAAAAAATCATACCCTAGTCTATGAGTGCTTGCTCATTTTAAGCTTATACATAATTTTACATACAAGATTTTAAAATGCATATAACCTAGAATAAACTTTCTATTTTTAAAACAGCCTTCCTTTTAGCAAAACTAGGTGGAATTAAACAAGAAAATTACATACTTCAGATTTGAGAAACTGAAGTATACTCAAGTATAATTTTAACAATGTTAGGTCCTATAATGAGTTGACCTTCTATTCTCCTTAACCCTTTTTTCCATCAAAGCCACCTACACCCACTTTCCCTTCTGTTTCTCTAATCTGCAATTATTTATGTTTTCTTCATGCTGCTCTATCCACCACGGGAGCAAAACTGTATTTGGTGAAATATAGAGCTAATTATATCATGAACCCAGCAACAAAAAGACAGAGCAGATGTTACTTCAGACGTGCTAACAGTCCCTATGCTTAAAGTACACATAGTAATGGACTGAACACAGTATTTGAAAAAGAAAAAAAAAAAAAAAAAAAAGGCATGATGGGCTTAAACATGTGGAAAGAAATTAGCACAAAACTCAAACAGAATGACATACTTAATAGGCTCTAAAGCATTTATTCAGTGATTGTATTCAGCAATGATTTTGCATTAATTCAATGCATATATGAGGCTATACATGGGGTGAAATATTGCATATAAGGCAATTATGCTCAACTTCTGATCTCAGTGCTCAGTTTTCTTCAGGATCCCTTTTGCCTGTCCATCAACAATCTGTCCACATCTTTATCTACCTGAACATTTCCCAAAACACAGAAAATACATATGACAATAACTGTAGAGACAGAAAAACGTTACTTTCTAGTATTTTTTAGGTTTTTCTTCACTGTAAGTAAGCAAGAGGTGGACAACAGACTTTAAAAATGAATGAATAAAGACAGTTTGCAGTTTGGCATCTACTATAAAAGGTTTATGAGGATTATAGTGAGGTCACTCAGAAGTCTACAGGGTAGCCTCTGCAAGTAGGGGATCACCAGAGCACTCTTTCTTCCTTCCTTATTAATAAATTTCCACAAAACTATTATTTCTCTTTCTCTACTGCAAGCAAATTACTTCAAAACTAAAAATAAGTCTACATAAAACTAAACAGAAATTTTCAATATTTCCCTATCCAAGTTGGAAGTGATTAAGGATAACTTGCAAACCTGCATGTCAGGCAAAGTTTCTGTAATTCCAGTTATTTTGTATACATTAATGCACTCTACATTTGCCACGTACCCTCTCACCTCAGTGGATTCTAGTGACTCCACTGCATAGCTAAGCTGCTCTATGATAAAAGCAAAATAAACTTCATTCAGTAAATATCTGATAGTTTATAGTAAGATACAAATATAGCACGTCACCAGCTAAACTTCAATAGTAAAATTGAGACTGCACAGAATTCAGCAAACACAAATTTGAATCACGAGCATTAAATACATTATCAAAATAAATCATTTTCACAGATGTGCGGTACCAAATCAGAAAGGGCACTTCCCAGTTCACTAAAATATATATTATCACCATACAATTAGTTCAACTCCCTGAATGGAAAAAAAAAAAAAAATTGAAAAGGTGTAATCTTAAATTCATCCTTGAAGGGATCAATGCCTCCATAAAATGTATTTCCCCAGTGATAAAAACTAGAGAAATAACTCTAGTTAGAGATATTCATAATACAGAATTTCAAGTAACTGCTTAAAAACACACATAACGAGACTAATCACAGTGCTCTGGAAAGCACCATGTCTTTAACAGCAATCATCACAGTATGAAATCAACTTGAGCTTATTACATTTGGCTGAATAATCTAAAACTGTAGAATTAAAAATAATTATTGATAAGAGATAAGACATAAAACCTCCCTAGCTGTTTGAATCTAAGAATATCAGGGGATGGAATGAATGTTGAATTTATGTTGTGGAAAATTGGTCCCAAGTTGGTTTTACACTTCATCAGAAAGCACTTTTGTCTTGTATGCAAACAGTTAATGAAGCATACCAAAACTGCAACTTTTTTGCTAGCTCTGGTGTGGTAATACTCACAGCAGATTCCATGACTTGCAGAAAATTTTAGAAACATTATAGATTTTTCATTTATGCTTCTTTTGTTATAATGCAGAATCCTATAATTTTAAATAAGATTTCTTCTTGCATTTTCAAGATTTTTTTACATACAGCTTGCAGTTGCAGAAATAGAATAGCCTTTCTTATCAAAAGCATTCTTTTTTGTTCCTCTACAGAGCACTTTCAAGAAAAAAATGACACCACATAAGTAACTGGTGCTTTCCTAAATTCTAATAATGTACGGATTCTTAACTCTCATGCTAGATGTGTGACTGGTTCTAAGATTTTAGAGTTACATCTATCTCTATTTTATTTTTGTATGCTTTGGTTCAGCTATTGTCATAGTTGAAAACAAGTAACTTACTATTTCAAGTGGGTAACAGTTATATTAT
>WEIU01011574.1:0-50404 GCA_013389925.1 Aegithalos caudatus | reverse complement strand
CTTGAACAGACTTTTTCTATAAAACCTGTCTTCATTCATACTTCCATTCACTCTGTTCATCTCTTAAGATATACTTTAACTGATATAGTAACAAGAAATGAGATCTTAGACAGTTTCTCAGTGGACGTTTCAGTCCTCATCCTGCTCTAGCAGCACCAGGTGGTAATAGTCTGTAAAAACAGACAAGCTGTGTTACCTGTTTTCTGAATGCATTACTAAAACATTTATGATGGCATATGCTATGTTCATAAAAACTAATAAAGAGATTATAATGCACCCTTAACAGTGAACTAAAGATAAAAACACTCTCTGACATGGTAAAGAAGCTGTGTAAGATGCAGTGATGGTGAGGGACTGAACCTAATAAACTATTACAGCTAACTGCTTCTGTTTGCATCAACCCGTGAAGTAGCTTCATTCCTCGGTGTTGGGGAATGAAATAATATTATCTTCCTTAATAGCTCAAGTTATTAAACTGACACCTTCAGATGAGTATATCTGATAAACCACAATCATGCCTCAGTTTCTGTATTAACAATTATATGGCATTTTCTAGCAAACTCTTGCTCTTAATATCTTCAAAAGCTATGTAATTAATGTAATCTGATCAATTTCTAGGATGCACCTGTCCCAAATATTCTGGATGGATCTATACATTCACATACATATACAAAACCTCACTTGATTGATTTAATCAAGATGACTCAATTTGAAATAAATACCTTCCAACCTTCAAAACCTAGACAAGTTTGCTCTTAATAAAATCCTAAGTTATTAAAACTTAGTTATAATAGTTGTATTGCATTTCATTATATTACTATATTACATATAGTTATTTTATTAAGTTATTATATCAGTAGTATTCAATGAAAATCAGCACACCACCAAAAAATAAAGATAACACTGGGGTAGAAGTTCATCCATCCAGAATTCCAGATGTGAGGACCATGAGCACACATTCCACTTGTGATCTTATGTTACCTTGTAAGTAAGTGACTGTGTCCTTCAGATACAATGAACTAAAAAGCCAATAATTAGTATATGTCCAGAATGGAAATGGTAGTGGAAGTGAGGATAGCTATTAAGCAGCAATGCAAAAAAGACCTGGAGTAGAAAAAAAAAGTGTATTTTTTCTCCTGATGAGGTTTGCAATGCTTTTAAAACCTGGAGTGTATAATTGCTTACTCTGGATAGACAAAACATTGGAAAATCTTCATTTGGACAAGTGCTCGTAAACAAGAAAATAAAACAGAACATTTCCCTGGCTACTGTTGTTGCCAGTGCATCAAGATGCATCTAAAGATCCTAAAAGGTTCTCTCAGTCCACAAGCTTTGCTAAAAGGAAGGAAATTGCTCCTTCAGACTGAGACAGTACCTCTCTCAGACAGCCTGCCAGCATCTCTCAGATGTGCTTCAAGTAATTGTCTCTATCCCAATCAATGATCTCAACCCAGCATGAAGAAAAATGAGGAACTGTGTCATCTGCACAGTATGAAGCACAGTGCAGATATGTAACATCACCAATTGCAGTCAACGAGGTCACAGTGTTCCCTTTAATAACTACTTATTGCCTGTATGATTTTAAATAAGATGTATGAAGCAAAAGTCTGCCATGCAACAAACTGCTTGTCTTCTTTGGTAAAAGAATCATTCTGAGGTTCCCCTTTCTCAGAGGAAAATAGTGACTCTTTTCGCATGTCTGTGCTGGCTTTTGCCAGGAACAGTAAATGTCACATAAATGATAATCCATGTAAAAAGTCACTTGTGACAGCTTTAAAATAATTTGTTTGGAGTCGAAATGTATTTGCTAGTGTCTTATGTAGGCAGAAGGTATTGATTCAAAGATCAAGAAACACTGTTGCTGACATTTTTGAAAGGGTCATATGCAAAACACATCTCTTTCAGAATCAGTTTTCAAAACCATTTTCTGATTTTCATCACTCTTTGTATGTATGACTATCAGAAGATTAAGGATGGGTTAGAAGAAGTTTTTGTCACCTCACTTACATATACTGTCTACCTGAATTTTCAAAATATGTGCTTTAAATCAAATTTGGTTTGGTCATTTCTGCAGAACTCATGGGTTTCTCATAAGTGCCATTCCAAGCAGGGAGAGTCAGCGGCTGCTGGGAAGGAGACTATATGCAGTGCCTGTTTTATTTTTGCTTTTGCAGTAGTATAAACCCACTGTAGCTTTGATGGATTTAGAGCAGATATCATCCCTGTATGAAGTAAAAATTCTAGATATAACTAGGTTTAGAGGTAACTAGAAATAATTAAGTGGGAACACTTATTAAGTTGTTCCAGTTGGGAACTACTTTTGAACCAGAGAATGCATTTGGATCATCTCTACTATGAAGTGATAAGCTATGTAAGTTCAAAGTACAATGGAAAGCCCTGACATCATCCATGCCTATTAGTAAACACTGCTGGTATAAGTGCTATGGGAAATACCTTTGTGATTGTGAACACAGACCTATTGTGACTATAAGACTCTCTATGTCTGTTGTTATTCTGTTAGAGGTTATTACCTCTATATATCATGGTCTTTCAACATACTCTGAAGTCCAGTAAATTTTTGTGTCTTATTATTCAGTGAAATGAAGAAAGACCTAGTAGATTTTTCTAAAAAATCACTGTAATGATGATAATCTATAATTGTGAGTTAAAATCTAGTCTGTGCAAGCCTGAAAATTTTCTGGGATAATCTATCACATTCCATCTAGACAGCAAACCAAGAGTACCAAAATTAAGATAGATAAGACTTCTGTCTTCTCTGGAAAAAAGTAAAGTGACAGAAACTCCTCTCTACAACTTCTTCTGTTCCTTCAAAAGAGCCAAAGTTTAGGATTACTGGCACCTGCTATACACTCCCTGTCTTCAATTTTATGCTGTGAATGTTAAGAGCTGCAACAGACCAGACAGAGCTCAGAAACAACATCTGCTTGTTATGTCTCCTCAAAGATAATTTCATTCCTAAAAGAAGGAAGTGGGTTGAAGTCCATAACTCTATGTCCATGAAGTAAATATGAATAAGGTCTGTGTTTAACATCAGTATAACTCTAGTTTACACACACACACAGACAAAACAAAACAAAACACAAACAAACAAACCAACAGTAGTATATACCAGTGCTTGCTTCAGAAAAATACTAGATTCTTGACTGGAACATTTTACGGATAACTCCAGACACATTCGGAGAATTATACCATTTTATGCTTGCTCAGAGTTTGGACATGGATGTAACAACTAAAAGTCTGAGAACTAAGGAAAATGGTAAAATAGCAAACCAATAGCAATGTGGACTTACCATGCACTTACTGTGTTTCACTGGAGAATGAAATTCATCTATACAGAAGGATATTCCTAAAATTGCACTGTCTGAATTTAATAAAATGTGGAAGAAAAAGAAATTGCAAGGGCTGTGTTAATTCATTATTTACTGAAATAAAACATTGTAATATATCACTGCTGGTGTATCCATGCTTGTGAGTACTCTCTAGCTAACCAGGTTAAATATTTAACTTTACATTAACAACCACTTTCATGAGTTTTCCAGTTCTGGGCATTAAGTTTGCATTGAATACCTTGCACAGAGTATTTTCTATATTTGCTTGATTGTAATGATTCTTATTTGTGATTCATGCATGCAAAAGCTTTTTGAGACTACATCAGTTCCAGATGGCTATTTTCCACTTGATGTCAATATTTCTTTATTCAGTTATTTATCAGAATTTTTTATCTGCATCTAATGGGTGATGTCACCCAGAAAGACTTGTAATTGCAGGTGGGAAATGAAAAGGAGCTCAAAAGGATTTCAAGAAACAAAAATTTTCTATTTATACAGTTCTAAGAAACAAAGAATGCAATAAGAAACAAACTGACAACAAAACAAAATTGAAATGGGAGCAAAATTATGGCTAAACACACTAATCTTCAAAGTTTAACCTGGATTGTCAGCAGTTCTTTGAAAAAATCATGTTTCTGAAATTACAAACGTAGAGCCGTTAGTCAGCTATATATGAATGAATATTTCCCTTTTCCAAATCAGATTTATGGAATATTTTGCCTTCTGTCAGATTATAATACATTTGCATCTAATAGTCTAATTTAGAATGCTTGAGTTATAAATAGATGGGAAATGTGGCATAAATTAACATTGATAGCAAAGACTAATGTGTTTTCCTTATAAACTGCAAAGTGTTTCCATGTCAAAGGAAAATGAAACTGTTCTGCACTTGAGGTTTTCTGGGGTAAGAATGCATTGGTATGTTTGAACAGTCACAGCATTCTTGGATTGAGAGGTGCTATCCAAATTCCTTTCCATGTTAACTATTACTGACCTTCAGCCATGGAAAGCAGCTAGTAGGGTGACTTAATTTGGCACCTGTTCTGGGGATTTCTGAATAGCTGAAGCCAAAAGCAATCCATATTTAGGTGCCCCAGCCTGTTCTCAGCACATACTGTATTTTATGATGGATTTCCTTAGGAGATTGTAAGTGCAATGCCATGTGGGAATTCCTAAGTGTTCCCTTTCACTCCTTCAAATACCAAATGTGAGGCTGTTTGTTACTGAATTTATTTTTTTTCCTGGTAAGAGTGGCATTCATAGCTTGGGAATAGACATTTCTTGTGAACTAGAAAGATAAGCAAACTATTAATCAAGTGAAACTAGGCTTGCAATGATATTGGGCATGGGTATTGTGTGGAATTTTCTTCTTATTTCTTGAGAATAATCACAGGAAGAGTGTGGGTGGATTGGCTCACATATGAAAAGTCACCCCTCAGATAAAAAACAACAACAGTGTTTGGAAACACAGGGTTTCAACACAACCTTAGAGAGAGGACAAAAGCAAAGAAATAAACTGGAATCAAATCTCATCTGTGATTCTAGTCTATGCTGAAATAATTGCTCCACTTCCAGTAACAAAGGTAGAGCACTTTCAGTTTCTGATTCTGGAACTATACTACCCTATAAGTGTAATTTTATTATTTTAGATTTTTTAGAAATAATGTTTATGAGTACTTATAAAACTTTTAGTTTTCTGGAATTAAAGAAGAAGTACAAAGACCTGAACAATGTAGTTAGATTCCAGCACTCATGAAAGAAAACTAAAAAATTCCAGAGCTTCAGGTAAAATTCCCCCAGAAACAATTTTTTATCAAGATGCATCACATTCTTACATGAGTTTACTGTTTTTAATGACTGTAAAAGTACACAGAGGATGAAAATACCTTTGTTTCTTTTCAGTTTCACAGGTATATCGAGGTTATAAAAATATATATTAAAGAAAAGATGGGCATGATTTTCAGAGGCAGGGGAGAGTTCTGAAGCTTTTTTCCTCCCCTACCATAGCATTTTTATGCTAGCGCAAAATATTCTTGAGCCAGCTGGTTGTTTTGTTCACACTGGCTTTCATTGCCTAATCTAGTGAATTCATTATAGCTCCCTGCCTGAGGGCTCAATTTTCAGCTGTGCTGAGCATGACCCATATCAGCTGTGGGAAAAGGAAGGCAAAGTCTCTGCAGGCCCTCACAGCTCCCTGCTCTCTCAGGAGGCTGTGGGGTGACTCTGCTCCTGCACCAGCCCAGGCAACCATGACTAGTGACATTGCCTTGTATGGGTCTTGGAAATTATTTTTCTAGCAGGAGTTTGCTTGTTAAACATGAGTTCAGTGTCAGGGACTTGCAGAGTAGAAGCAGCTGCCATAAAATAATGCTTTTTCTGTGTCAGAAGAGGACTTCCCCATACCAGGCCTTTCTTGATTAATTCACTCTGGGAAGCCTTTCAGGCCTGATCTTGCAATGTAAAGAGAACTTTCTGGAGTCAGAATCTAGTACTGAGTGTGTTGTTTCTGAGGTAACCAGACTCTAATATAATTGCAAGAAGTAGTATAATTTTGTTTCTTGGTTACATGCTAGAGATGTGATATCACAGAGTAGCTCTGTGTCAAATGTATTCTATTTGTTCAGGTGCTACCAAAGGACAAACAGTACTCTGTTTTTAAAGTATTTTGGCTTAGGTTAGTGGTTGCAGAGAGAGATCTCTGTCCATTTTATCCTCACTAGCAAGTGGGTGTTTGCCTCCCACACTCACATCATTGCCACATTTGGCAGCAGTGACACTTTTGGCAGCAATAATTTATCTAAGAGGTCCCAGCGCTGTAAAGTAGTCTTACTACTCCCTAAAAATTTTCTGAGTTGTGTAGTTTAGCTCTTTACTTCCAGTTCACTGACCTACTTCCAATGCACTTCTTTCCAGTGCACCAGTTACTTCCAGTGCACTTCTTTCATGCACACACAAACACACATGAATGCCCATCTCTGAAGTACTGCAAAGAATCTAAAACTTACAAACCAACAAGACAGAATGGTCCTAGCCAAGGAGGAAGAACAAGCAAGATGAAAACACCATAAAGACCCCATGCTGGAAGAGCATACTGACTCATACTTTCCAGTAATAAATGTCATCCATTAGGTTAAAAAAATAATAAGAAGAATCAGTCTGCATTCTGGGTTGTGGGATTTTTTATTGCTTGCTTTAATAGCTCCGCTCTTCATCAGCTCCAGTGTTCGGCAGCTGATCCCTCTTTCTTCAGTAAGGACATGTGATAGTTTTGCTGAATAGCTGCAAACATGTTCTCTGCTGGGTACTAATAGCTGGCACATTAGGCTGCTTGGTGAGCTGTGGTAGCCAAACAGAAATGTTTTCAACAGAGTGATTTCAGTAAAGAAGTGGAGAGTTGGGATTTTTTTCTTCTGCCTTTTTTTTTCTTCCCTTCTCCACTCTGCTTGGTGCCAGAGTTCTTAAAATAGAAAACTCTCAGAATTTTCTTGTTACCCATTTTGGATCCCAGATGTAGGAAGCCAGCCAGCACAGCTGGTGGAGCCTAAGAGTCTCACAGATAGGGAGAGATTATGTGGCCTTCATTTTATTCTTAACTGATACTTTACACTTTATTCTTAACTGTTATTGATGTCATTGCTATTGGAGTGTCAGGAAAAAATGGCCCGGCTTGTTGAGTTGGAAGGCCTATGAGCTGAAGACCTTCCTCTCCCTCCTGTTGTCATTGTCTTGCCGCTGTACTTACCTTCCCTGATTCCCTCATCATGAATCTGGATTTAATTAGTTGCTCCATTCTGAGCTCACAGTGATACCTGTGCTGAGTTATTAGAAGTGATGTGCAATGATGCTGTGAATTCATTCTCACAGCAGGCTAGATATAAAATCAACTTTCTTCTCATATTTAGGAGTATATGCTGAATTTCTAGCATATTTCTGAGGAGAAGAGAGTATAATGGAGTACCAGTACCAAGCTTCCTGGCAGCAAGCTAAAATATACACACCAAATTGAAAGAAGTGACATAACAAGTAGACCTTCCTTGTAGTCATCCAGTAAGTACTGGGCTGGCCACTCTTAGAGACTGGGAACTTTCTTCTGCTAGGAATGCAAATCAGATTGCTGGAAACCTTCAGTGAAATTCTGCTTCTGTGAATTTTTTTTACTGTTAAAGCTTTGCTATCACCTGAGCAGCCTCATGGGATCTTTCTTCATGCAACATGTGGTAACTCCTACCAGCCTTGAGTTACTTATAATGGTATGGTTTCTGAAGGGTGGTTTTTGAGAGCAGCCCAATCTGGGGTATTACAGTTACAGACCACAGAACTCCATGTTCCTAGTACATCTGTGAAAGCATTTGGGGGAACGGCAGTACGGATGGAAGTAACACTGATTCATTCTATCTTCATATGGAAACAGAGGGAACAGTTGGCCTCTCCAAACTGGAATGATACAGAGATCTGAATATGCAAAAATAGCACAGCAATTTCTAGGCAAAAACTAAATGCTTCTCAGAAATGTATTGAAAAAAGTGCATTGAGGTCCACTGTGAAACACTTGAAAGGTAAAGAGTGCAACTCTTTTTGACACTAAGCCTCTTGACTTATAACATAGGTTAAGCTGAAAATCAAGAGGAGTCAGGTATTTAATCCTTGCTTATACTTTTAGACCTCCTCTAGCACTACCCCTACCATAAACAAATCTCTGATTGCAGCACACAAAAATGAATGATGGAGGTTTTTGGAGGTAGAGAACAATAAATTTCTTCACCAATTTCGGTTTTTGAGGAACCATTTCTGGTAGGTATCTGGCTATAATTTACAGCTTTCCATTTCTCACCATTTTCTTCTCCCTCCTTATCCCAGAATCAAAATAATTTGGTTTGTGCCTGTATCTCCCTCATGGGACCATCAGTCCAGTGTCTTGGCTAATGCTGGTAATGACAGTGGTATTGCATGAAGATGCAGGTCTGTGAGTGGGAGCCTCTGATTCATACATATTCCTTTCTACCAGCACAGTTGCAGGAAGAGTAGCCTCCAGTAAGCAAACAGCTGAGAAGATATTTCTTTAAACAGCTTCTGCTGTTTGCACAGAGAATATGAATACAAGTCTCTACACTCTCCACTGACTCATGCATGTGATTGTGTTTGAGCTTATGCCTACCTCCATTTCCTTCTCTTGTGTCAGCAACTCACTGCTTCTGCTGCTTCTGAAGTTCACTGTAATTATATATACAAGCAACACATGACTAGAGAGCTTTAAATGAGATAAGGATCTTTGCATGTAGGGGTTTTTTTTGCCATATGCCTCCTTTTCTAGACAAGAGGGGCATCCCAATGCCCGAGACTAAAGTTTTACATGTACCTGCTGAAACCTGTACCCAGCTTCCACTAGGACCTAGCAAGACCTTAATGTTTCTCTCTCCTTGGAGGGCTTCTCAGAGGGTTTAACCTGAGAGAGAGGTTTTTGTTGTGTTCCAAAAGTGAGTTTTATGTTATCAGGCACTGGAAATGTCTCACCTAAGCTAATCTTAGGATCTGTATATTAATTGCTGAGGGATAAGCAGTTTCACAAGCCTGTTCTCCACATCATAGGACAGGTGTATAAGACAACAGATAAATTTCCATGCAACATGGATAGAGAAGGTCCCCATGACTGTATGAAATGCTATGCTAAAACTTACATAACTATATGTAAAATCGGTATAAAATAAACCTTTTTTTTTTGTAATTCTTCTGTCATAACTGAGTCTACCACAGAGAAACCACATTGAAATTTCTATGTACCTTCTTTCCAGATGACTTTCTACTAAGATCCTCACTAACTCAATTATCCATAAAACTACCCATAAGAAATAAGATCTTGAAATAGATAACAGATGCACTTAGGATTTACATCTTGTGATGAATGAATACAAAATTCCAGCTTCATTATAGCCAGCCCACACAGTCACATTTTTATTGCTCATATGTAATGATCAGAAACCATTTGGGCCCAAAAAAATATAAGCTCCAGCCAAAATTCTAACACAATCAAGGAAAGGAAAGGAAAGGAAAGGAAAGGAAAGGAAAGGAAAGGAAAGGAAAGGAAAGGAAAGGAAAGGAAAGGAAAGGAAAGGAAAGGAAAGGAAAGGAAAGGAAAGGAAAGGAAAGGAAAGGAAAGGAAAGGAAAGGAAAGGAAAGGAAAGGAAAGGAAAGGAAAGGAAAGGAAAGGAAAGGAAAGGAAAGGAAAGGAAAGGAAAGGAAAGGAAAGGAAAGGAAAGGAAAGGAAAGGAAAGGAAAGGAAAGGAAAGGAAAGGAAAGGAAAGGAAAGGAAAGGAAAGGAAAGGAAAGGAAAGGAAAGGAAAGGAAAGGAAAGGAAAGGAAAGGAAAGGAAAGGAAAGGAAAGGAAAGGAAAGGAAAGGAAAGGAAAGGAAAGGAAAGGAAAGGAAAGGAAAGGAAAGGAAAGGAAAGGAAAGGAAAGGAAAGGAAAGGAAAGGAAAGGAAAGGAAAGGAAAGGAAAGGAAAGGAAAGGAAAGGAAAGGAAAGGAAAGGAAAGGAAAGGAAAGGAAAGGAAAGGAAAGGAAAGGAAAGGAAAGGAAAGGAAAGGAAAGGAAAGGAAAGGAAAGGAAAGGAAAGGAAAGGAAAGGAAAGGAAAGGAAAGGAAAGGAAAGGAAAGGAAAATTTGAAATTACTTACAGTGTTTGAAGCACCTGGGAGAATCACCCTAACTACTTGTTAATTTCTATCCTTAGGATGCTCTCAGTAAGAGCTCTGGTATCTTTCACTCTTTATTACCCTCTCCTATACCTGCCCCAATTGCAACACATCATCCTCAACAATCTGTTTGGTCTTTCTATTTACAATATCTTTAACTAGAACTTCACCCATGAAATTTAGTTTCCTGTTTACTCTGAATTCTATGTACAAACTGTATCATAGGTAATATTACTTTTGTTCTGTCTGTTTAAATATGCTCATGGTTTACAGCAAGTAACTTTTGGCAAGTTGCTTTTAAATATTTGTAGTTTGTTATAAATTAAATCAGCCAAATTTTATCAATAAGGAAATTATTGATAATTTGCAAAAAATCAAATTTTGGAACAGCCACAATCAAAGTCAGCCTCAAGCCTGGGGTCAGTGCTGGGTGAACCCAGAACCAGCCTCTGGCGCTCTGGGCTCCCCAAGTTCACAAACTGGCCATGGGAGAGTCAACTTTTATACAGGTTTTTAGGCCAGAGGCTACAGAGCCTCAGTTCTTTGTCCTGCTTGAGTTGGTTACATATTCATTTTCTGCTGCCAGGTCCATTGATGAGATTTCTGAGAAGGGAAGGGCTTGGAGTAGATTTTTGGGAACTTGGACATTGAGATGCACAGTCCTGATGAATGAGATCAGATCGATATCAGGAGTTAATCCCGGAGTCCTTGGTAAGCCCCTCTTGTCTGGATGGACCCATCTCCTCTCTGTGCCATCCTTGTTCAGTTGCAAATCACCTTACTTCCCGGGTTCCTGGCAGCAGATTTTGCAATCTCAAACTGTGTTTTGTTAAACCAGAAATTATTTATACCTTATTTTATACACGTACAATAAAACACATAATATACCAACATATATCACATAATTGTTCTATAAATCCTCATGTTAAGGGATATATTCAGAGGATGTAGCTCAGTGTGGAGATTCAGTGTGAGCTGCAGATTTGGCTCTGGGTGACTGGAGGTTGAGGCAAAGGGCTGTGAACTACTGACCCCTTGCATAACAACAGACCTGGGGACCTGTGAGCCAGGGGAATGGACACTCAGAAGCGCTCAGGAGATGAACATTGAAGAAGAGGAAGAGTGAGACTTTTGCATGCTTGGACTGAGGATACAAAAGCCATGGGGTTCCTTTGTTGGGGATCCCTCCTTAGAGGCACCAGCTCAAGTTCTTTCTGTTGCAGTGCACTGTGAATAAACGCCTTCAAGGAACCAAAACTCTGACCCTTCTATGGAAACTGAGGGGCAAACTTATCAGGACACTTGGTCTGATTGGAATGGGGTGTGCAGGGAGCCAAGCAAGACAAAGATGAGCTCATTGGAGCTGCCCTCTGTGAAAGGACTTTGGTCCCATCAGTGAAAGTCTCTGGCTTTGGGAGCGTGAATGGTCAAACACGGGAGTTTGTTTGACAGTTGTGTCCTTTGGATCCTTCTCTCAAAATGGCACTTTCTTACCTACCTAATCTTTGAAATGCATGCTATGTGGATTTCACTTGCCTCAGGGTTTGTAAGTAAACAAATGTAGGATGGATAGGTTCAGGCAGTTACATACCCTTTCTGCCTGAACTCCAATTTGGCTGAATACTGTGTAGTGCAAATTGTTTTGTCCTGCTAAGATTTAAGTATTCGCTGCATTCTAGGCTCTGGGAACAGAGTGAAGGTGCAACTGTATGGTCCCATTCACTTGAACACATTATTTGCACGGCCAAAATCAGAACTGAACTGCAGTTTATGCAGAAGGTATATGATATTAGCCTACCCAGAGTACATCTGAAGATTTACAGGAATATTTTTCTTGTCTGCTGACTCATTATACCAGTGCTGAAATCATCTGAAGTGAAAGCTTCTTTTGTGAGGAAGTTCAAGGCTTTTAAGGCTTGAGCTGAGCAATCTGCTAGTCTAATTGAAGTATTTCATTTTCTTGCAGAGGTAACATACCACCAAAACAAGTAATTCCCAGCCAGGTGATGGGAAAGAAAATTCTATGCAGTTTTGCTCAGTCTTGCAAGGAACTGTAAGACTGGTAAGTACCTCTTAGTACTTTTTTTGACAGATAAACTGACCAAAATTTCTTCAACCTCACTGTTGGACTACCATAGTGTTAAAAATTTTATCTGTGTAAAACTAATGCACTATCGTAAAGTTATTATCTTCCTTTTCTTCTCTTTCTTCAGTTTACTATTTCTTGCAATTTCTAAGCCTTGACATTGAAATTTATGATCAGATATCACATTCTGATGGTAATAGTATTAGAATAAGGTATTTTAGCTTCTATCCTTTCTAGAGATAACATTGCACAACAAAGACAAATTCTTAAATTAGCAAGGTAAAAGAGGGTTATTTCCCTTTCATTAGTTAAAAGCAACATTATAAACATGACACGGAAATGAAGAAGTGATGGTGTCGATCTCAGAGCACTGAGGTAAAGCTATCTGCTGCTCTCTAAGAGGCCAGTTTTTGCTGCACTAGAACATTTATCAGAACATCTTGGCAGAAGGTTCCCATGCAACATTATGCTAGATTAATTTAAGGCATAAAAGGCATGGAAAATTATTACAAGTTCTGCATACAACAATACAATAAGAGACACAGGATTCCAGAGAACAGCAAAGAGAAAAATGGTCAGAAGATGAAACACTTGGCTGCAATAGCTGCTTACTTAATTAGCAATATCCCTAATCTAATAAAATCACCATACTATGAATCATCTTGTCCAAGTTCATTCACCGGAGGTGTCAAATATTCAAGCAGTTGCTATTTTTGTATATTTTCCTGTTACCTCAACTTTGGTTGGGTTTTTTGTTTTTTTTTTTTTTTTTTTTTTTTTTTTTTTTTTTTTTTTTTTTTTTTTTTTTTTTTTGTTTTTTTTTTTTTTTTTTTTTTTTTTTTTGGGTTTTTTTTTTTTTTTTTTTTTGTTGTTTTTTTTGTTGTTTTTTTTTTTTCCCATTTTGACCTGGTCAGTCACACAGGATGACAAATTCTCAGTCAAATCCTTGTCTCACATGAGTTAGAATACAGGATCTTCTTGGCTCCCAGTCAGTTGTATTGTTTTCATTAAAAAAAANAAAAAAAAAATCAGTGGAAAAAATTCATCACTACACAAAAAGCAAATAACTTGGAGCATTTTAACAATTGTATATAAGTGGTGGCATGCTTCAAAAATAAGTGCTGAACATTGCTGAGAGAAATGCAGGACTATATAATTACTAATGACAGGCTTTCATCATGTTTTTATTCTCCTAAATGGTTGGTGTTAGTTGAAGGCCAAAGGAATACTAAATAAAGGAAGGAAAGTGTGGGATATTTTTTATATGCCCCCTGCCCTTCATCTTCACTCACACATGAGCAACCATTCTAAGCATCTCCTACAAAGACCAGTATATGAAGGTGTTTGGAATTCATAATCTGAAATCCATTGGAAGAATGATGAACCATGAATAGAAATGAGAAGTCTTTATTCCCATTCCAGGAATATGTTCTATTAGAGAAACAGTTTTCCATTCCATACTGGGATGAAATTGAGACCTTTTAGACCCTTCTACTTTTTCATGGGAAAAAAAGGAGCAAGTGGAATCTTCACCTTCCCTACTCCTGCTGCTCAACTTCATGTTCTCTAGAAGAGCCAGGCAAATAGGGTACCAGCACACAAGAAAAATAAACCGGATCTGAAGCCCAGCTTTGCTAGACCGATGCATTCACATGCCTGCTCTGAGTACTTGACAAGCCTGTCACACATTATAAAAGAGTGTCCAACCTGCAGACTAATTCTGAGGTCAGCTACAATTAATTCTTCATACTTAAAATAGCCTACCCTAGAGCCCAGATGCATTTCCAGTCATCACTTTTCTGATGCTGACATATTCCCAGTAAATCTCTCAGTTAGAGCACACTGACTCAGCTTCTGGACTTGCCCCCAGCCTCCCTCAGCCACAGGGTTCAGCAGAGCTTGTTGTTTGTTTGAGCTCTCACTGCCACTAGCAGGACCCCAGTTCACTCCCAACACACACGCAACACACAAATAAAAATGGAAAGGATAATGTAGAGAAAAAAGGAGGCATACATATCCCACAGAAACATGAATTTTACCTCTGTTCTTGTTTATTTTTTTTCCAGATAACTGAAAGATTGCCAGCTTCTGACATATGCCTAGGATATATGTTCTTACAACAGCAATGTCACTACTAGCCCACATCCCTGGGTCATAACTCAGAGAGTTGTTTATTTGCCTTTATCTCTAAATATCAGTGGCACTTTTTGTTTGTATATTACTGTCCTTGTTGAATTTCACTGGACTTGCATATCTAAAATTCAGAATCCCCATAAGTATTTGCAACATTCTGGCCATGGTTTGTCATATATTTTTAATGCTAGAATACAAGAAAATGTGTAGAAATTAGGGTTTGTAATGGTGTGCTTCTCCTTGTACTCCACAATTGAAAGAAAATCTTCCCACCTCTAAAATAAATAAAAATTTAATTCTTTTCCCCAGTGAGGAATTTGCTGCTCTACCTAAACTAAGCAGTCTAATTTCTTCTGAGATGAAGGGCTATTTGTGAATGATGGTGTGGAAATCTGGTCTGTAACAATGAATTGTATCAATAATAATGAAAAGATACTCTAGAAGCATTTGAAAGATGATCACCCTATATAATCATTAACAATCTGTTACTTGCTGTGTCTTTTTGGGCAAAAAATCATTAACATCAGCACTAACTGCTGCTTGCACCCTGAATGTCAGTGGGGGTAAAAAAGGTTGGAATAAAATTCCATTCCAAGGCTTTCGTTTCTCAGACTGAGTCCAGGGATGTAAACACCTCTAAGCTTGGTATGAAGGATTTCCTGGATCTTCAATTTACATCTGGACAACACCCCCACCCCCATAAGAATTTGAACACAATAACAAAAGCTTACAGAGACATAGCATCAGCTGCATTTCAATGTATCTCGGTCTTTCTGGGAGAAATCAAGCCATTGCAATGCCATGAACATTGTAAATCATCACTTTATCCCTATTGCTTTTCAAATTAACTTTCTGGAACATTTTAACCCAGACAGTAGAGACAACTGCATTAATCTAAATTCATAAACTATTTTGCTCTGATGGGATAAATGTGCATGTAACTGAAGTAAACTGGAGTCTGTGAAATGGGACAAAAGAAAGTTGTTGCCTTTCTTCCACACCTTGTAGATGGAAAAGAAACAAGACAAATCCACTGAATGACATTCTGGACCTTAAAATATTTCAGGTGCCCAGCACCAAATTCTCACCAAATGGGATTTGTAGATATGTCTTAGTGCCTATTTTCTAGTGACTTAGACAAGTCCTATAGAATGCCTTTACAAATGTGTCCTGTGAGATAAAATACAGTATTTTGCTTCAATACAGAACCTGCTCTGTAGAAAGTGTGTTGTAGTTCATGCTGCCTGATGCTAGGCTTCCTCTAAAGGATATTTGAAGAAGTCTGGGAGTGGATCAAATGTGTGGCAAATGTGTAGGTCCTTCTTTTAGGTACAATAAATTTTGCCTAGGGAAGAATAAGGGCAAAAATAACTAATGTGATCTTATTCTACAACAAGGTGACTTGCTTAGTGGATGACTATCCTACCCAGATGTTAGTAAAACCTTTGACACTGCCTCCCTCAACACTTCTGGAAAAGCTGCATAGCTTGGCCACATGTACTCTTAGCTGGATTAAAAACTGTCTGGATGGCTGGACCCAGAAGATGGTGGTGAATGGAGCTACATCCAGTTAGTGGCCAGTCACAAATCATGTTCCCAGGACTCAGTATTGGGGTCAGCCCTGTCTAATATTTTTATCAATTGTCTGGATGAGAGGATTGAGGGCATCCTGGGTAAGTTTGCAGATGACATTAAACTGGGCAGGAATGCTTATCTGCTGGAGGGGAGGAAGGTCCTGCAAGGGAATTTGGACAGGCTGGAACAATGGGTCAAGGACAATCGTATGAGGTTCAAAAAGACAAAGTGCTGGGTGTTGCATCACAACAAGTGCATGCAGCACAACAAGCTGGAGGAAGAGTGGATGGGAAAAAGATCAGTAGAAAAGGACCTGCCAGTCCTGGTCAAAGGCAGCTGAACATGAGCCAGGAAGGTGCCTAAGTAGCCAAAAAGGCCAACTGTATCCTGATCATAAGGTTTCCAATTCAAATGATGATATGATTCTATGAAATATTGAGTGGCCATTTTCTATTTAGTTCAATTAGTGGTTTATACCTCATGCAACAGTTGCCAGGGAGACAAAAACAATTCTGAGTATGAACATGCAATTCTTAGTGGTCTCTGTCACATGGATGGTAGGACCTGACTGTTTTGACTGATGAAGCCCCCTGTGGCTGCAATGACCATGTAAGGCAGGGTGACTAAGAAAAAGCTTGAAATTATTTCTCCTCATATAGGAATGCAAAATGGATCATTATCCTATTATGCCTTCAAAGTGTATAAACCACAGAGGACTGTGCCCAGCAAAGATATCAGTGGTGATGGTTTTAATATATCTGGGATTTCTCACAGTGGGACAATAAGTAGAAAAGATGTCAGGATACATAACCCTTCAAGTAGTCTCCTGAGTAACATAATCTCAAAGTCCCTCAGGTTTTACATCAAGTCCCCAGACTTTTAAAAATCGTGTTGTTATGCTCTTAGCACGATGACACCAGTAAGATAGTTAATATAGGCCAAAAAATCAAAACTGACCATCCTCATCTACATTGAGAATATCTCTGTCAAATCCTCAGCTGGTTTCTATTCCAGAAAAGGTATAGAGGAGGAGACACCACTCTGTGCTGTCACTGAGTTTACCAGTCCCTTTCCATATTGCCCTTTACTTCCCACAGTAGGGACCAAGAGTCAACTCAATCCACTCAGCTCAATCCAATCAACTCAAACCACTTCTCCAGGTGACTCTGCATGCATAAGTTCCTGTTCTGTCACCTCTTCTGTCCCTGCACAGTAGAGAAGCAAGGCAAGTTGTGGTTATTGCTGACAGGCATTCTGCACAGCAGTGATAGAAGGCAGTGAGGGCTGTGCTTGGTTCTCTTTAACCCTACCTGGCCAGCTGGCTATGCAGAAAAATACTCAGAATTTCCTAAAAAGGCATCTCAACCAGCATTGTTTGTATATGGGGGCACTTAGGGAAGAACCCCTCCCAGACTCTTCCCTGAGACAATAGGTCTCTGCACCATTCCCCCTCTGTACTTTTCCCTAACATCCATAATAGTCTAGTGTGGTTAACAACTGTTGGTTCTACAGCCAAATAGAAAGGGAAGTAGCATTATACTATGTTTCCAAACAATACCAAATATTGCATTAAGACTGTAGACTGTGGAGCAGTATTTTTGTTTTAAAAACAACAGCTTATTTTTTTAAAATTAGGTTTATTAAAGTAGAATCTGGAGTTTATTTGTTTGTTACATTGGGTTTTTTTATTCCTACAAGGTACAGCAGTTGCTTAAAAGAACATTTCACCATAAGGAACAGGCTGATTCACTGCATTTATCCTGAGTACAGATTGTTGTCTTCTCCCACACAGTCTTCATAAATCACAAAAAAAAACTTGAAAAGCATCACAATTTACGGTTTTGATTGTCCCTGGCTTACAATAGTTGAACTAAACCTCAAATATCCAGTCTTCTGTGAAATAAATGTTTAATAAGATATAAAAGATGAATAAAAAGTTACACTCTGAAATGCCTCAAAGTAACTGAGGACACGTAACATGAGTTAAACAGGAGGTTTAGTGATGTCCATATCAGAGACCCAACCTTCCCTTTGCAAGGTCTGGGGACATTGAGTATCTCCAGGTCTTGGGACAAGTTCCTCAACTCTTACATAAAAGAGCAGGAAGGTGGGACTCTGTTACACTGCCATGTTACTGCCATGTTCAAATGGACTAAGCTCTGACCTACTTTAACTCACAACTCCAAACTTCATGCAAATGGGAATTTAAATGTCAGAAATGGAAAGCAAAGTCACCCACAAAACCATCCAGACTCCTGTGTGCAATCTATGAGAACAAGAAAGACCAGCAGAAGACTAAGCATTCAGTAGCAGGATTTGTTTTTCACTCCCCAACTTTTTATTTTTTCATGCAATTTATATTTAGTGCAGGAAAACAGTTAGTAAAACTTGCTTGAAACAAGATTTGGTTCCATATTTCAGATTACAAGTGAGATGTCAGAAGTAATTCACTCAGGAAGTGGCAGGATCCCTCCAGGATGGTTCAGTCCTCTGCTAGAATAATAAATAAATAAACCCAGAACATTTTTTTGTTGTCTTTGTTTGGTTTTTTAACTATAGGCAACATGAAAAGGTTATCAGAAAGTTGCCACCACAGAACAAAGAATAGCCTTCCCTGGTTAGCAAATTGCAATATATCACACTGTAATTCCCTTAATAATAATTTTGAATCAGTTGTTGAATCTTAGACATTGAAGACTATCTCTTCCCTAGAGAAAAATAAAGATAGCTGAAAAAGGTTCATAGCAAAATACAGCTCTATTAGTCACATATGGGAAGGTGGTCTGCACTTGAGTGATCTATAGCATTCAATTCCAGTAAGATTTTCTTACTAAGGAACAGCTGAAATGTCAAAAACTATTCCAGTTGTAATGGCACACATGTCAGAGCAAGGAATACCATAGATCTTTAAATATTTTTAAACTGTCATGGCAGCATGAGCTGAGAGTGGAATAGCAAGGATAAATTATCTCCTGTTTAGCTCTGCTTCTGCTGTGAGCAGGGGACATATGGGCAGTACAGTTTCCAGGCAATAAAGAAACAGAGATTTGAGATTACTGTGTTCAGTCCCAAGAGACAGAGAGGAACATGAATCAATATTTGCTAACTCTTCTCTCCTTTCCTTCCAGATTGTCAGTTCTTCCAGTCCAGCTCCACACTTTTAAATTAAATCTCTTCCTCTTCATACTTGACCCAGGGAAACTTTCCTCCTGTAACCTATAGTTATAGGTATTATATAGGTATTATAATATTATAATAATATAATATATAATATAATATAGGTATTATAATATTATAATAATATAATATATAATATAATATAGGTATTATAATATTATAATAATATAATATATAATATAATATAGGTATTATAATATTATAATAATATAATATATAATATAATATAGGTATTATAATATTATAATAATATAATATATAATATAATATAGGTATTATAATATTATAATAATATAATATATAATATAATATAGGTATTATAATATTATAATAATATAATATATAATATAATATAGGTATTATAATATTATAATAATATAATATATAATATAATATAGGTATTATAATATTATAATAATATAATATATAATATAATATAGGTATTATAATATTATAATAATATAATATATAATATAATATAGGTATTATAATATTATAATAATATAATATATAATATAATATAGGTATTATAATATTATAATAATATAATATATAATATAATATAGGTATTATAATATTATAATAATATAATATATAATATAATATAGGTATTATAATATTATAATAATATAATATATAATATAATATAGGTATTATAATATTATAATAATATAATATATAATATAATATAGGTATTATAATATTATAATAATATAATATATAATATAATATAGGTATTATAATATTATAATAATATAATATATAATATAATATAGGTATTATAATATTATAATAATATAATATATAATATAATATAGGTATTATAATATTATAATAATATAATATATAATATAATATAGGTATTATAATATTATAATAATATAATATATAATATAATATAGGTATTATAATCCTCCTGTAGGAGGATTGGCAGTGAGAGAAGTGTAGGAAAGACAGTCTTTTTGTTTGCAGTTTTAGTGCCAGGGAAACAACTGAAAGGAAAATTGTTTCAAGTATGAGTGTGTGCTTGTTGCTGTGTGAGAGCAGTTGAGTGAGTTTGGGAGCTGGTGGAGAACAGTCAGAATAGGCAATAATCAGAGGTCACAGATACCAAACCCTTACAAGTCTGCTGAAATCAACTGTTGACGACATGCTCCCTGATGAGGTAATGTATTCCAATTGATATTAAATATACTTTATCTCTTTCTCTTTCATAGAATCACAGAATATCACAGGTTGGATGGGCCTTGAAATGTCATGTAGTCCAATCTTGCATGGGAGAGAGCCAAGACGAGGTTTTGTAGCATGCTGTCCAACTGTGTATTGAAACCCACCAACACTGAGGGCTTTACCATATCCATGGGGAGATTGCTCCAGTGATTAGTTGTTCTTACTGAAAAAAAAAAAACAAATTTCTAATATGAACATGAAACTTGTCCCTGTACAACTTGTAATGGTTACTCTCTCCACACATCTTCTCCACATGGTCTTCTCCACACGTCTCCTCTTTGTAGTTGCTTTTTAACTACTGTACTATTGTGATGAAATCCACTCTAAGACTTTTCTTCTGGCAAAAAAGAGCACATTCCTTCAGTCTTTCCTCACAGGCTAGGTTCTTCAGCCCTTTGGCCAACTATGTGACCTTCCTTTGGACTCTATCTAGTCTGTCCACATCTTTTTCAAATTGTAGGGACCACAGCTGCACTCTGCATTCAGCTGTGGCCTGACAAGTTCTGAGAGTGGGATGATTCAATCTCTGCTCCTTCTAGCAATGCCCCTGCAGATGCAGCCCAGGGTCTGATTTACCCTTCTTACCACAGCAGTACACTGCTGACTCCTCTTCATCCTGCCCCAGGTCCCTTTCAGCAAGGTTGGTCGTGCACCACATAAATCCAGGCCTGTACTGGACTCTCTCATTTTGTCATTCCAGCTTCAGGACTTCACACTTGCCTTTGTTAAATTTGGCACAGTTCTTGTCAGCCCATTCTTCCAACCTGTCCAGAACGCTCTTCCTTCTGGTCCACCTTACCCCACAGCTTAGTGTCATCAGCAAACTAGGTAAGGGTGCTTTCGGTCTCACTGTCCAGACTGTTTCAGATGATGTTGAACAGTGTGGGGTTCATATTGATCCCTGGGGAATCCCACTTGTGACAGGCTGGTAGAAACCTTTGATCACCACCTTGTAAGTGCAGCCTGTGAGCAAATTACCTACTCATTTCACAGACTACCCATCCAATTTGCATCTTGCCAGTTTGTCCAGGAGAAGGCATCTGGAAATGTTGAGTTCTTTCACTGAAGTCAAGTATTGTACCTCTGCCTTAGCCAGCATTCAAACCTTATGGCACCCCAGAAACAACACAGCTCTTAATATTTTTTATTTTCATCTTTCTGTTCTGCATGGAAAATCTGCAACTGTAAAGACTGGTAATTTCCCATCTACCTTTTGCTTAAAGGTAAAGCATTAAGTCTACTTTGGTGTCTTTTATTTATTAGCATAACTTTAAGTGAGTAGTGAATGTCTCAAACTTAAGGTGGAAAATTACCTTTGGCAAGTATTTTTACCTCTATTCCTTGGGGCTGTTGGGAGAAATCATTTAGAAAATAAGCTTCTTTGTTCTGTGATATATTCTGACTGCAGAAATCTGTCTTTCTTTTCACTCTGATTTTTACCCTGAAATTGATGGTTTTTGCCTTAGGTGTACAATAAATGCCCAACATTTCTAATCATAGAATAAATGAGGCTGGAAGGGGTGTCTAGTGAATGTCTAGTCCAAATCCTGCTTGAAGTAGGCAAGTTACACCAGGCTGGTAAAAGGTTTACTGAGTTTTTAATATTTCCATGTTTGGAGATTCTCTGCCCTACTTCTTCAAATATTTTACATGCTCACAGCAAGAAAGTTTTTCTTTGCTCGTAATTCGTGGTCAGATATATGTAAGCTGCAGCAGCTGAACAGAGAATCCTGATTTTCACTTGTATTTCAGTTTCTTCCTTTGCTATATTTTTTTGCTTGGAAAAAACGTCAGAGGAAAAGATCTTATAGCTCACTACCATCCGAGTCCATTCAAGGAGCCATTTCAATTCATGTGTGGGCTTTTCCCAATCCAATGTAATGTGATGCTGTAACCACCTCCAGCAGAAAGAACTGGCTTTTTAAATATTCTAGAATGCATGCATTCACATAATTTCTAGCATCACAATGTAATCTGTTGGAATTAGTCCAGGATAGCCTGTTCAGATCATACATCTGTTAACAGTAAAAGAATAATCTAAATACATATATAGCTTTGTAGAGCAAAAAAGAACAAGTTTTTATTTCTTATTTTCATGGTTTATGCTAAGGATCAGTATCATCATGCAGACAATACCCACAGAGTTTACGTATTTAGGTTTCTTACTCTAGTCTTCTTAGTACTTCAAACCCCAAGATATGTTCCAATATCCTCAGTAGGTCTCTTCCACTGGAAGTGGAATTTAACCTGAGATCACCATTGTAAACAAATTTTCAAAAGGACAGTGTGGTCTCATCTTTTTTTTTCCTGATCATTGGAAGCCCTAGTTACACTCAAGGCACAATCTCATAAGCCAGGCAAGTTACTATTTCCCAGAAATAAAATAGAGGAAGTTTTACTTTGCTTCAATTTGTGCCATGCTCCATCATGTCACAGCTGAAGCATTGCCTCAGAAGCTCCACTTCTTCCTTTTCCACTTCCTTCAAATCAGCCTACGATCTCTGTTAACCCTTTCTTAAGCCTTTAATAAAACTTTTATCAGATCAAACAGGACTCTCTGGAAAATGAAGTCAAAAATATTTCTATCCCTTTTTTCTATCTTATATGTATATGCACAGTACTTTCTATCACACATAGATTTGGCATCTGCTACTTTGACAAAAGGAAATGTTTCATTTTTTAAAAAGATATGACTGGTATATAATTTTATGTCTTAAAAATGAGGTAAACTAGAGGAAGATGAACTTTAAAAATAAGTAGATCTCTAAAACCTCCGAGTAAAATACTCTGCATTTTTTCTACATTTGTTTTTCAGATAGAATGTTTTCCTGAATCAACTTCAACAACTGTAGATGGACAATACTTAAAGTAAACTTAAATACAGTCTATATTTTGAACATATTTTAATGATAAAATTTGAAATTGAAGAATTAGCTCTTTATTAACTTTATTTTTAGACTCTTCTATGGATCCCCCCACCATATGAACTCTGACTTCCTCTGAAGTCATAAATAGACTTGAGGTTATGAAATGGTTACAGAGTTTATCAACTATTAAAACAAGTTTTGTGGATGAGTTAAGATCTAAAGTTGCATATTTGTCACTTCCTTCTATAACATATTTCTGGTAACATGCCAGAGTGCTTTTCCAGCATGGCCACAGAAGAATCATTGCAAATTATGTATGTCAGAAATGGACTCTGGTGTTCTGTGGCGCTGAACATCTGCAGCTTCCATTAGCTTCAGCTGACAGTGAGGATTATATCTGCCTGAACATCAGGTTTTAAGACTAGACTTCCTCAGAACCCATGTAGATAACTTCAAGTTGGATAATCAGTGAACATCTGTCTTATACAAAGCCTCACCTAGGGTGAGCCTCACCCTACTGCAACTGTGTCTACGTGACTGTAAAGGGGGTCTGGGGTGACCAGCTTGGTTGCTGGCATCTTCACTGGTGTGGTCTAAAATTAGATGAGATTAATTTCATTTTCTGTCCAAATTTAGCACTGAAAGAGGAGAATCTATAGCACACTTTCAGAGCTGCAGGTTGTGGAGAGATCACGGAAGAGCTAGAATATGACTTTCCTGATCTTTTGTCCAATGAGAGGTAATATATTGTCCACAACTCCACCTCATTTATAATATGAAATCTTCAATATGAATTCATCTCTCATCCATGATTACTAACTTCTGTTACCCTTTCATAAGCACATCATATCTGCATTGTCCTATCAGGCAAATAGCGAGTCTTTTCAAGGTCAAACTGATGAAAACCACAGCCGTTAGTTATAAGAAACAAACAAAAAAAAAAGGTGGGCTGAATATAACAAATAGGATTTGAGTGTCAACTATCACCTCAAAATAGCAGGAGACATGGTTGCTGAGAGAAAGAGATACAAATATAGTTTAGAAACCTTATATAGTTTTATAAATAACTAGATAAGCTTGTATATAGACAGATATTAAAAAGGTTTGTCACTCTAAGGACCCTATATCTGCTTCTCTCCATGTAGAGAGGAACATTTGTAAGACAGCACACTAGTAAAGGCCAGTCACAAAATTTTTTGTGTCTTGTATCTGAAAGACTTGCTCAGTAGAGTCCTGGGTATTAGTGATTTAAGTGGCTTTTCCAAATCGGGCACACTAACTCTCCAAATTTCCACTGTCACAGTGTGGTTAAGGAGCACTTCAGTACTTGTAGTCTGTCTGTGCATTGTCTCTATTTAGCAGGGCTGCGCGGTCTGATAGGTATTCCTATTTTGTAAACACTTCTGAAATTTTTGTGGTTTCCAAAAATAAAATATATTTTCTCTTTCTAGGTCATTTTAAATGTAGGTTTCAGCTATAGATTCTACACCAGGGACAACAACCTGAGTATAACAAGCTTGTAATTGTTGACATCAATAGCTGTATTTATATGAAGGAGTAGTGTGCACCAAAAGGAGCAAATTGAAAGATTACTTAGAAAAATGTTTAAACAAAATGTCTTCTTGTGTCCTACTTTTTCTGAATTTAAGTAAAACTTACATAGTTTTATACAGTGTAACAATATAACATGACAACTTTCAATGTTAGGCCTCAGGGAAATTTGCCTTAATAAAACTTTTTAAAACTCCAATATTTAAAACATACCCTGTTTTGCTAGAAATGTATTCGAACTGCCTAACAACATTGCTAATGACTGTGTTTTCTCTCCATGGAATTCCTTTATGATAACCATAACTACTATTGTTGAATCTTTCAAACCATATTTGCAATCCAATCATTTACTTTCATTCCTTTCATGCTCTGTTTATTGGAGAAAGTTCTTGTGTTTTTTTGTTTACTCACTATTCTTGAGTAATGGTTTCTGTTTGTTCTCAATTAAGTATAAACACACACCATCATATTTATAAATGAATAAAAATATTTTGGCCATCGAAGATAAACTCATAAAAACATGTAACCCCACTAAAGTGAGTCAAAAATTACACCTTTCAATTACCTTTTTTGGGACACACTTTAGAAAACAACAGAAACAGTAGGCTACAAGGTGGAAGACTGACTAAATAATGCAAATACAGACTCTGAAATGCGACCAAATTTTTATTTCAGGGAGAAAAAGCACAACCAGGATGCCAAATAAAATATTCATTGAAAAGCAAAGAATAAATAATATAATTTTAAAAAATATCTCAGGAACAAAGAGTGCTAAACAAGCAGATAATCAAAGGTGAGTATTAACACTTCTCTATATATTGAATGTTCATAATGTACTTTCTATTTGGAAGAATATCACAAAACACTCTTCAATAAATTTATTTGACTGAAGGCTGAGACTGAAAAGGATTATGCTACTCCTAGAAATTTTTATAAATTGTTCAAAATAATAAACAAAATGTAGAAAGAGAGGAAGTGAATTACTCTTTTCCATGTTTGTAAACGTATCTGCTTACAGCATAAAAAACAAAAATAATAGCTAACTTGACTTAGTGGAAACGGAAGGTCTATTTTGAGGAATAAATATTTAGCCACTATTGATGTTTCTGGCAAAAAAAATATATTTTCCTTTTTTGCTTTGACGCAGAGCAGATATAACTACCTTCAAGCTCACTTGTACAGCTGATATCTTAAAGTAAGTGAAACTACCACCAGCCTAAGGCCCTAAAATTTTTGTTGAATAGGGCTCCAAATGATTCTAGAAAGCAAATCTCAGATTAAAGCAAAACACTTAAATGTCAGCCTTCTTGGTTTTGCCTAGCTGTGAGAACAATGATGAGGAGTATATTTTGTAATTTTAAATTAGTGGGGAGATCACTGTTCATTTGCACAAATTGTGCAAAGCAGATATGAGCAACTGGAACATTTGTAACAGGTGAATTAATTTTTTTCTTCAGATGAATTTTTCCAACCATAAAAGAAGTGGGAATGAAGTAGAGTGTGGTTTCCTGAACCCTACATGCAACACCAGAAGTCTAGTTGTCCTGGGTAATGTATCCATTGTAAATGCAATACTCTTAAATTGTGATTTCAGTTCTTTTCTAGGCCTCTTAGAGAAACTAGACAGTACCTAAAGGCTGATATCACAAATTCCATTTCCTATTCTCATAAACTATTTAATCATATAGTGCTTTCCATTAAACTTAAGAAAGGAAAATGAAAAAATAACTGTCCTGGCCCTATGACAGCCGCAGCTGTGAATCTTTCCCTTTGCATTTATTTAGGAAATAGAAAAATCAGGAGAGAATATCCTGACATTTTTAAATCTTAAAATATATTTTTATTTCACTTCCAAAGAGATATGAAATATTTCCATGTACAGCATATGCAGTTTAAAAGTTAGGCCACAGTCTGAAAGTCAAAGGAATATTATTATGTGGGAAGCCTTACAGAGAGTTTGCCTAGCAAATCTCCATTTCCAAAATGGTACTCATCCCATTTTTACTTCTAGAAAAAGGACAGATTATTAAAAAAACACATTACAGCATACACAGTATATGTTAAGAGGAAGTTCAAGAGATATATTAATTGGGGGGAAGATGATGTCTTGTAGTAATAAATATATTAATTTTTCTACAGTGTATTTACATAGCATAGGATCATATGAAATATTTTATAAAAGCCAGTACATTTTCAGAGGATAATATTACTCCTTTCATTATATATCAGTGAAAAAATGTTCAAATTTCTGTTGTGAATAACCACCGAAAAAGTTTAAGCTCATGGTTGGTCTAAGAGCATTGCTTTCATTATTAATACTTACTTTCTCTTGAGTAATCTGTTTTTCAAAAGGCCTGGAGAAACATTCTACATCTCATGTCTGGGAAACTATGTTTCTGAATAGATTGACTCAAAAAATTCCAAGGTCTCTAATACAGTCCAATGTTTCTTTTTTTTGTGCAATGATTATTCTTTTCTCTTTACCATGTGAAGACAACACTGAAATGGTTCTTCTAGGTCACTCTATGAAGGATATGATCTCAGTTGTGTAAAGTTTACTCTTTTTTCTTGTAGAACAAGGACCAAAGCTTTTGGAAGCATAGAGGTGTGTGTAAAGGGAACCTGCCACTTCTTGCACATAGTGATAAGATAACAGGAATAAAAGGGAATTACTTTTTTTTTTTTTTAATTATGTACTTTGTGAAGATATTATTTTCCATATTTAGCTGTTCTCCAGCAGGATAAGACACAACCTTTGAGATGTTTCACTCCATTATTTTACTCATTACAATGTTGCCTTCCATGGAACAGCAAATACTGAGTTAGAACTGTATGACCTGATGCAGGTAAAGGTGACAGAGGAGATGCGAGGCTAAATGAGTTATTAAAAGAAAAAAAGCAAAGTAAATAACTGAGAAGTTAGTGGTACTGAGCCCCTGATGACTGAAGTCATCCCAATGATCTCAGGCTCTATAGCTTAAAATTAACTTTCCTGTATTTGAAACACATACACATTGCAGTATAAAAGTATAGGTAAGTGCATTTTAGAATTACATTCTACACCAAGGAAAAGTAACTTCATTCTTTTAAAATCAAATACCATGTGTTCACAGCCAAGATAATGTAGGCCACTCCAAAGTTTTTATCCCTTGTCAAGGCGAGAATGGGAAATTGTAATGGATTTTCGTTGAGATCAGAGCTGATTTTATAACCCTACCCCATTAAATGGCATTAAATTCACATGACCTGACTTTACATAACAGAGTTATCATAACATAACTGGCTGAACACAGAATGTGCATTTTGCAGTAGCAGATACTATTTAGACCACCATTATTAATTGTTTCGTGGAGAATTTTTTCCTGCTTCAGTGAAATTAAATACATTCTTCTTTCCTTTTAAACCACATTAAAATAACCTGATTGCTTATTTCTATAGCTATACACCAAAATGGACTGTTAATTAAAATCATGCCTAGATTGTCACCTAAAGACCACTGTTAGAATCCTTCTACTTTCAGCTGTGTTTTTTAGTAAATAAGGTCTTTGAATTCATCTGTCAGTACCCCCTAATAACTGCCTAATGAGTTAGCCAGTTACAAGAAGATAGGACAAACAGAGGTCTCAGAGATAACATGTTCCTGAATATTTTATTAAGACTGGTGACTAGAAAAGAGAGAGGGACCCAAATCAGCCAGTGAGATTAAAGCCCCTGTTAAAGCCCCTGTCAGCCTTCCACCACTAAGTCAGCCTGTTCATGGTGGTTTTAAACTTGCCATTGCTAGTTGTGCTCTGACCTAATGTGATTCATGAGAAGCTTGACTTCTTCCTTCCTGCTTCTCTAATTGAGTCTTCTAACAGGTTTTTTCATATTAAGGTTTCATTTAGGGAGGAATACATTTTATTACTTTTGTCAAAGAAATTTTTGTCTACTTTTTTCAAAATTTTTTTCAAAAGTTTCTTTTTAGATTTTGAGTAGTTCAGAGCTCCCCAGACTCTGCTCCAACTGATGGCAGTGGCAGAATATCATTTGATGCCCATGGGAGCTGCACTGGACCAGCCTTGTACCCTTTCCACATGCTTACTGTCTTTTAGGTTTCTCTGGCCAAGAAAGTTGCATTACTCTGCACATCTTAATTCTGTTAGTATAGAAAAAAAAAAAAATGTGACTATTTAAAATTAAGAATAAAATGGATTTTCCCTACCTCACTTTTTTGAGGTAATGCCGAGGCTAATATTTCATTCTGAATGTCTAAACAGTTATTTGCAGGATCCATAGAGTGAGTTGGACAGTACCAGACGTTAATTTCTTATCACTGAAGCATAACATTATTAATATGTGCTGAACATGGTGGCTGACAGAGTACACTGACCACAGCCAGAGAGCATGAAAGTCCTTTCAGAGACAAAATGTTTTAACAAATATCCTTAATAAACATGGAAGAATTCTGAAGTGAAACACAGTCTGTGCTGTGAAGTCGGTGGGAAAGGGAAAATTTTGTGCAAAGACTAGATCTACTGTTTTCCTCATATTATATGCCTAAACACATATCAGTTGGAAGGTTTGCTCAATTTTCATGTTAATATTAATTGCCAATAGCCACTTGTATCAAATAAAGTGCTTTTATTTGTCATAGCTGGTTTTGGATTAACATCCACTGACCTGGAAATATCCATCTAAAGTCTTGGAAAGAACAAGTCAGACCAAGGCATTGCATTCATGTGTTACTTCTCCATATTGTTTAAAAAGTCCTACCAGACAAGACACTTAAAAACAAAACAAAACAAACAAAGCCACAAAAAAAAACCAAAAAACCAAAAAAACAAACAAAAAAGCAAACAAACAAAAAAAACCCCTTCCAACAGAAGGACATTGTAAAAGCCAGTCAAGTCATTTGATACTGCATACTATTATTTCTTTCTTTTCTGGCCAAGCATAAATAATCTTGGGAATTTGGAATTTAGACAGCCCAAGTTGTCTAACAAAAGTACAGTACGAATAACTCAGACTTCAATGTGTATGTGAAGAAAATGGCTCAACACAAAGCTTTTTGTATTAAAGCCATCTGTGACTCGGTATCATCATGCATGATATGGGGTCATTGTGTGAAAGCAGTAGTGCATGAACAGTCATGGAAATGGTGTATGAAAAGACACTTAATGCCATACACAGTCCTGGAAATGATAATGATGTGGGGTTTGAAGAACAGTGATGTTATTACGAATCCTGTTGGTTTTAAAATCAGCTGGTTTTCCATATTCAGTATAGTTGTATGTGCAATTTTGATGCATGGAAATGATGTTATTAGCAAGAGTTTTTTACCTGGCTATGTGGGTCACACAGCTTTTCCAAAAGAGAGCAATGAAATGCTGATAACACACTAGTGTTCTATATGAGTGATATGTACTCCAGAAAAGCTTTTCTTTGAGGCATGGTAGAGTGCCCTTAAGAATTATGTTGTGTAATTTTTCTTACCGACGTCAGTTTTGTTTAAAGACTATTGGAATCGCATTCACAATCACATATAAAACTCATTGATTTCAAAAACTCCACATTTTATCCTGCAAATTCCCAAGAATTGCAAAGTGGAGATATAAACACATTTGAAACCTAAAATAGATTTTATACACAAAAAGAATAATCTACATATAAATAAATATTGTCTTATTCTCCCATAGGCTTTTACACATGAATTTTATGAACTTTGCAAGTCTGCATAAATATATTCATGAAAGTTTGACTGCAGATTATATAAAGATTCCTCCATTTTGACATAAATCAAATTAATGCTCTTTGAATCTTCACTGAAATGATGATGCTAGGCTAAATAAATCTCTTTGAATTCTCATTAACTGTTAGTACAGCTGATTCTTTGACTGGTTCATTAGCATGCTTGGTGGCATATGCTCAAAAAAGAAGAAGAAAAAAGAACTCTACAATTTAATGCAAAATAGAACAAAGCAGTAGATTTCAGTCATTGTCTTGTACACACTGTAAGGTACATGGAGCAATGATCTAACTTAGGCATTGCTTGAGATTCTTCTGAATTGCCATTCAAATCTTTTCCTAACTTTGACAAAATATAAATTAATTACGCAGCTGCACATAGATTTTCATCTGTCAAACTCAGATAAGACTATGGGGGAAAAAAGTGGTGATATATCCACAGTATAACGCTGACAAATAGATATCAGTAACTAAGTTTTCTACTTTGCAATAGAAGAGCATAATTCAGCTTTAATGATTCTTAGAAACAAAAGAAAAAGTCATGTCTTTATGCCATGAACATCTAAGTGAGATAATTTTACATTGCAACTTTCAAGACTAGGAAATTCTCATCCAACTCCCTGCCAATCATACAGATATGCTCAAACTACTATCTGCTAAAGAATACACAGAATTTGCATAAAATGTTACTATATGTAATAGTCAATTATCCACTAAGAAACTATATCATTTAGATGCATTGTCACAGTACTTAGCAGAACTCAGAAGAAAGAAATGAACAAGATCACAAGGAAAATGGAACAATAAGCAGCCATTTTCCACATTACATATCAGCAGGAGAAGCAGAACTGCACAAAGCTTTCCGCATTCTGTTTCCATGATCTAATATTGCACCACAGAATGAGTTCAGTTCCTTGGCTTGTGGCAAAGGTGGGTGGGATTTCCAAGAGGTCTCTATTTACATAAAGTCCCTGCACAGCTGGACTGAGCATCTGTGATTGAATGTGATGGGGTGCACCACACCAGGCATAGCCACAGGCATCAAACTGCCTGAATAGTCTTTTAGAAGAACAGGATAATGCATTATTTAATCTATCATTAATAAGTTCCACTTTAAACATAATGCCTCCTGTCATGTTTCTTGACTTTCATGAGCTAATCCAAGTTGCTTCTTCTTATTATATAACTGTACTTCAATGCAATCCTAAAGACTGCTTCAGGATGTCTCTTACAGCTTCCCATTATTTATGTATTGTCGCAGTAAACCACTTCAAAGGCATTCCTAGATGAAGGGAAGACCTAAGATTTATTGGGTCCTCCCAGCTCAAATAGAGGAAAAATACTCATGGTTGGGATTTCTTCATTGTAAAGGCAAAACCCTAAAATCCACATGGCAAATAACCTGTTATTCCTATTAATAATATCTTGAAGAACAAGCATGGCTTTATGTTATTTACGTTTTGTGATAACCGAAAACCTCCTTTTTCTCCCTGTTCCCAGAGCAATGCCCAGAGTGCTCACTGCCAGAGATGGATTTCAACACCCTTTCCTTGTGGGTTCTTGCCTTGCTCCCTCTATCCATCCAGATCAGTGCTCATATTTCAAATACTTTTCATGCTGAGATGAAAAGCCCAGGATAATGGAATAAAAACTTTATTTCACAGACTTTTCCAATCTAAACACACTGAAAGTTATGCATTGAGAAGTTGACTTTCTTTTCCTCTTTCCTTCTTATCCTTACCTCAGGGAGAAGTGAAGAACCGCAGCCACACTGAAGAGAAGTGAGAGCAGTGTACCAAGCCCTGTGGAAACAGAAAGGAAGCAGTAGATCATTTCAACGAGAGAAGTATGTCTTGGCGCTGTTCCTTGACACCACCCCCACCATCCCAGCCTCCTCTGCCCCTCCCACACTCACACATCTAAAAAGCAGATGGAAAATATTCTGCCAGAAGACATTGAAATACAGTGTTAGAAAGTTACTCTCTTAAGGCTGGAGAAAGTGATGGAGAACTCTGGCAGGCAAATTAAATTATTCATAGTCAGTGGCATTTTGGAAGGAAAGCGGGAAGGGAATAGGAGACTCAAAGAAGTTATAAGGATTGTACAAGGACCATCTGGGATATTGGAAAAAGACGCACTTCATCTTGCTACACTTCAGAGAGAGATCAGTGAGGCTAATTCTGAGTTTAGGAGACATCACCAGTCTACCCAGTTTGTTTTTAGAGCTGAGCTTACTCCTGTGCTGCCACCACATTATGGATATGACAGAGTCCATGCTACCAAATCTCTCCCTTGAACTTTACTCCAATGGCACTGATCAATGACACTCAGATCCTGAAGTTACTGTAATTTCCTTATCTGTGTCACTTGCTACACATACTAGCCTCATTTGGATTTTAAAAGTGTGACACAGAGAAGAAATTATGATCAGAATCATTCTTAGTGTTTCAATGATTAAACTTCTTTTTTAAAAATTGTATTTCTCAATTACATGTTCTCTTATGTCTCTTTCTGAAAGACTACAGGACATGTTCTCACAAGAACTAAAGTACTCTACATTCAAATTTAAAAGTTACCTTTTTTTGATATGTCTCACTAAGAAAATATGTATTGCATATTACAGAGTAACAACAATTAGAAGGTAACCCAGTTCAACACCCTAACTCTTGCATGGGGATAGAAGGAAGGAGAGAAAAAAAGAATCAAATATGAGAGAGAGGAGACACTGCAATCAATGTTTTATAAATATGTTAAGATGTTGCTGTGATGAACCCAGGTCAACTTGGAAAAGGTATTTTTCCTTTCTGTTAATTCTTCTGAGTTTAAGCATATGATGTTGACAAATAGGTAATTCATTTTCCATTAATAGGTCTATCCCACCATGTCTTTGTACCAAAGGTAATAGAAACCAGATGGAATTGCCCACTTGAATATATGGATGTGCATAGTACATGCATGTATACACACAGACACATGAATTTAGCCCCACTAACTAATCTTATCAACTTCCAGAACGTCATTAAAATAATCTTGTATTTAGGTTTGAATTCATATATCAAACTCTTCAGAAATGTTTGCAAGCACTTTGTCCTCTCTGTTTCCCAAAACAGTACAGCCTGGTACGGGTTCTTCACTTGTCCGACACTTGGAAATGAAGAAGCTGACATATATTGCAGAAATATTCAAAGCATTATAATTTTCCTATGCTCATTATCTTATATTGTTGGAAGCCAGATTTTTTGTTGGAATTTGCAAATAAAACAGCACCTGCCACAGCAATCTAATGACCTGAAGGAATTCTTACACAATCAATCCTTTTGACTTTTATTGTAGCAATCAGTGAAGTGCTTCAGTATCCTGTGGCATATTAGTCTAATTGTTTTCAGCATGCAGATGATTTAGACCAGAGATCATGGTTTTGGTTATAATCACATAATAAACTTGGGATACAACTGGAAAAATTATAATAAAAAAACAATAACTAACATGAAGCACCAGAAAGAATCAGCAGGGAAAAGATAAATGGTTGTCAGTAGGAATATTAGGCACATGTGCCCATGTGTAGATAAACACCAAGCAGATTGCTTGTTTAAACTTTTTTTTTACTATTATTTTAAGGGTTTTTTAAGGGTTTTTTAAAGTTTGGGTTTTTTTAGTTTTTCCCTGAGGGGGACTGAATTTCTCTCAAGACAGGTTGTAATGAATGTATTCGGCATAGCTGTGTTTGCTACTTGGGGTAGTTCTTCCACAGGAAAACAATTCCAATTATCATTCCAAAATGGTGCTCCATTAAAACAAATATAAGGAGTATTTTTGTTGTGAATTCAAAAAAATATTTGCAAAAAGAAATCTGAGCAGAATCTCTTAATAAAACAAAACAAAACCCTAGTTATTTCATTAGAATAATGATTTCTTCATATAAAAACTAACTTTTCTTAATCCCAAAACTGTAGTTTCTTGAGGTGGAAGAAAAAGAAATATTTAACACTCAAAAATCACAAAGGACTCCAAGGATTTCAAGAAAGAGTAATTTTGTGAAATGAATACATCTAGAAAGTAATATTGGGACCTAAACTTCCTGATAATCTTTTTGGATGAGTACGTGGGGAATCAAAATTAGCCATTGCTTCGTTTACTACCAAAATATGAAATGCACGCCCATCCACTCTACTAAAACAGCTTTAGCACTCACAAATATAAAAAGACGTAGCATGCAAACCCCTTTTACAGATGGAATTAAAGTTAATATTGTTTGACTGGCAGAATATATTTATAAACCCTATTAATTCTTAATCTGTGTGCACATCTAGTGTCCTTAACTGGCATTCTATACTCAGGACCTGCAAAGCAGTCTGCCCATGGTATGTTTGTGTCAGGGCCATTCACCTGCCATCACTTAGAGAACATTGCAGAGTCAATCTTTCAACAAGCTAATTTTATTTTCTTGTCACCAAAATGTAATTTTCAGCTAAATAGTTGATTACCATGTTTGCAGTATGCTTATCTTGATGGAGTAAATAGAAACTCTGGGGTAGACTGCCTAGCTGGAATTCTTTCATGGAAGCTAAAAATGTCATTTAAAAGGGCAAAGTTGGGCTTTTGCTTTCTGCTTGCCAAATCTAGCTCTTTGCCAAATTTTCTCCATGTGGAATAAGAAGAGGATATTCTGCCAATTTGTGACAGGGAGACAGGCCTCTGAGAATGAACCCTGGTCAAGACAAATCAAGACCTTGGTGAAGGTTGAAGGAAAGAACTTTCTTGGGAAAAAAAAAAGACAGGATGTCCACAGCAGATGTTTGTATAGGATGCTGAGAAATTGTCTCTGTGTGAACATCTCTCCCTCCAAGTGGTCTCACATCCACAAAATGTGGGAACGGTATCAGGGGGCAGAGCAGTTTCGTGTCCTGCATGTAGCGTAGCCATCTGAGCAGCACTATGCTTGATTGTATTGCCGAGAGAACAACCCCAGAGCCAACCTAACAACCTTCATTTTGATGATAGCAAGTGTGCTAGAAGGGAAAAAGAAATGAGAACTTTGGGTTCACCTGGATGCCATTGTGCCTTGTAGGAGTGGAGGGTGAGAGGGAAGATTTTCCAGGTCTTTATAAGGATGATTGATTCTTCTCTCATCCAAATGTTTCCTCTGCTGAAAGAACTGGGAGGTGAGAAAGAGTTGAGACCAAAGCAGGGTGTGATTCTGGATGCAGGAGCATGTTGCTGCTCCCTCTTTTGGTAAAGATTTTATTTGGTCAATTGAATGATATTGACACTTAGTGCCTGCTGCAGGATTTGGGATTTTCCCGATTGGTTACACAGGGTGAAGCTTGTAGGGATTTTTGTCATTAAAGTGAGGCTCAGCAACTCAGTGGGGCTCAACAGCTTCTGGATGAGGGAATATAAATCTTATGTTTCTAGAGTCAGACAAAAGTAATAACATGGAGACAATGCTGAAGAAGGCAAGGACCCTAAATCCCAGAACATGGTTGCAAGAATGGATTTCAAACTATCACTGTCATGTGTAGTTCTGAGATTCATATGGCACAAAACTCAGCTTTCCCAGTAGAGAGAGTTTTAAGTAGTTGATTTGCTAAAAATATAGACAAACCCTTGAATACTTCCTCCTAAATATAATGGAAAACAAAACAAAACAAAAACAAAAAAAAAAACCCAAACAAACAAACAAAAAAACCCCAAACAAACAAACAAAAAAACCCCAAACAAACAAACAAAAAAACCCCAAACAAACAAACAAAAAAACCCCCACACACCTGCACTGAGTTTGATTAGGCATTCTGGCCTAAGTCCAGCAGTGCTTAAGATTCTCCATGGATAAAACAAATCACAAAATAATCAAGGCTGGAGGGGACCTCTGGAGAACTCTAGTTCAAGATCTTGCTCAAAGCAGGGTCAGTTCTGAGGTCTCAACAGGTTGCTGAGGTCTTCATTCAGCTGGATCTTGAAACCTTCAGTGCGATGGAGGAGTTTCATACAGTGCCCACCAGGAGAAATAGTTTCTCCTTGTATCCAGCCTGTAACTCTGTTTCAATTTGTGCCTCTTACCCAGCCTTCCAAAGCTGTGAAAGGCCCAGCTCCGCCTTCTTGATGAACTGCTTATAAATATACCCAGGAAACACTCTTCCCCAGGTTAATCAAGCTCAAATCCTTCAGACCCCTCTGTATTTTTTTCCAGTAAGCAAGTATTCTGAGACTTTTGTGCCCAAATAAACAGGGTCAGATTTGACCATTGTGCACAGAAATCATTAAAGGGAACCAACAAAGAAAACTTCAGATAAGCAGAGTGGGACAAGTCCTTTTAGAAATCTAGCTTGCAGATAAAAAGAGGGAATAAAAAGGATCGTCTCTGGCTAACGTTGCAAGGCTATTCAAAAGAGATGAATCAGATCAGATCTGAAGGTTCTAAAAATTCTGGGCAGTGCTTAAGAAGCACCATGAAGAGAGAAATAAAGCAAAACAGCATGTCAAAACAGAGCTATGGGAATATAATCTGCGCAACCCTGAAGCAGTCATTTTGATTAAAGCCCAACAAAATGTTTTCATGAAAGCTAACTTTGGCGTGGTGTGGATAATCACCTCTGCAGTCACCAGAGAGAAACGGGATCCCATAACGGTCCTGCATGCTTCACTGCTCCTGCCCAGGCTATAGAGCCAGTGTGGTGACATGAGCCTGAGCAGGCTAAGTCAGCCTTCATGAATGCCCTACAAAAAGTCTGTCTGCACAGTTATGTTAGGTAAGCTGTATCCACAGACAGCAGATTTTCCTGGCAGCCCAGTGGGCTGAAAACCATTGGCAGCAGAAGATTTTGCTTTAGCAGAGCTACTTCCTTTCACAAGTGCTGAGTTTGGGTGCCTGTGACTGCCCCATTTCTTTTCCCCATCTCAAACATATGTGAAGTGGATTGCGGGTAGGAGAAGCTGTGTTGCAGGTATCTCCTCCCACACACAGCTATTTGAAACAGACCGTAGAGAGAGCATAGGCATCATTTTGAGATGGGGAAGAAAGTGAAAGAAAAGCAGATTGCCCAGACCTGTTATACCACGCCCACCAAGCAAATGACGCAGTATCCAGGTATCATTTGAGAAATCCCTGGCTCCTTGTCAGATGTGCTCTTTTTTCATGGTAGTGCGGCTTCATATACAAGCTCTGACAGTACAGGCAAAGCAACTTGATGTCAAATTAAAAACTAAATGGACTTGCAGCAGCACCAGCAGCAGGTTTTTCATCAGTGTCAATGTACAAACCATACTTTAATGAGTTCAGACATGTCTTGGCTTTTCTACAGCAGTATTGACTGAACTTCTCATTTAATCAAATAAATGCAATATACAGAGAGAATTGGTTTCATGTAAAGCCTTGAACAAACACCAAAAAAATCCTCCTACTTTAGCCCTCACAATCATTCTGATAAACTGGCTGCTCCTTTCTTATTAAACAGACAAAGTGTTCAAACAGTTCACAGTTGTTCTTTATTTAGTGGCCAAAAAAAATCATATATCGCTTCAATTATGATAATACAGTACAGTTAGCCTTATTCACAGGCTTTGATATTTAGTTGCTTTCTCCTGGCTGTCTTTGGAAGACCTGAGTGCACTTCCAGAATGTATTCAAGTGCATATAGGCAAGTCGATATATACAAGCAGAGAGAGAACCTAGGCAAAGGATTTCAATTTTTTAGAGTGGAAAGGAATATTATTCATCACAAATGCAAATACACATGTATACATGTGAGTGTGGTTTATGCACCATAGATTTGATTCAGTCACGCCTCCTGTTCTTGAAATAGTTTCCTTCCTGATGGGTCACTTACAACTGTTTATATGCTTAAAATGTTCTTTTGCAAGTTGCTTGTTTTCTTTTAAGTGCAGCTTGGGGCATATTTGGATTTTTTTGCAGCACTGAAACAGCATCCATCAGCTGAATCAGTCCACACCCGTGGAGGTCTTTGCCAGTTCACTTATACACTTGTACACTGTGCTCTTCCTGAGTTGCTTAGTTGTGTGACGTCAACTCCCTAGAGGCTAACAATGTCATTATCATTATCAGACAAAGACAGTTAGGTAATTTTGTCTGATGGGAATGCAGATATTGACCTGAACTAATGTATTCTTATTTCCCAGAGAGAGATGCTTATTGTAGCAATGTGACATAGTAGGGTTCGCTAATATTAATCTAAAGGCCATGTTCTTTTTTAGCAGAGAAAAGCTTTTACATTCACATTCAATTTCATCACTTGTCTTTAGTCTACTTGCTAGACTTGAAATTCTTTGGCTGTTTAAAGACAAGTACAAGGTCTTAGTCTGTATGTGCCTGTGAAATATTTTTGGCAACTTCTAATTTGCACGTCTCTTGACCCTGCAGAGAAAATTATGAAGCCTGTTCAAAAGGCTTTCTTTCTTCAGGACAGCCTAAGAAAAAATACCTTTAGGGAAAGGAGATTTGTAACAGTGATCACATCTGATGTATCTTGTGGCAACACACTATACATATCTTACTCTCTTTTTCACTGTTGGCTGCTGGCAATGCACTTGGAATAAAAAGTCTTTGCCTTAAAGAGATTACTATTTGCACATTTTATTGCAATTTCCTTGAAAAGTAGATATATGCTGTGCATATAATAAGTATTACATAAACAGACTGTAGAAACAGGCACATTTAATAGTCCTTCTGGGGTGTTTTGTGATTATTATAACAAATACCGATATATGCCAAAAGAACATCTCCTCCTTATGAATGTATGATAAAATTGCTGTCAGTAGAAAACTGGTTAATAAATACTAGAGTGTAAGCATTTAATGATGCTGTCAGGGATTTTGTGCAATATCCTAAAATATAGACTTTGGTACATAAATACAAATTAGGATTTGCACGTTGCAACAATTCTGATTTGCGCTGAAGTCCAAATCATATAACACTCCCTCCAGATGTCAAGAAAGCAAAGCTATATAGCCCTGAAAAGGCAGTCAGGTTTCCCTGAGATATATAACTTTGACAGTGCTATCATCTTCTACTAGCTAGCTGTAACTAGACGAGTTTCCAAAAACCGACAAACTTGTTATGATTCCATGATAACATTCCATAACAAAACATTTTAGTTGTAATACCATATTCTCCATTTGCAGTGTGAAGCCTTAAAAAAGCCAAGGGTTTAAGAAAAACACTCAAACCATTTTATTTCTGTTTCAGCCACTACTAATCTGTGTAAGTGTATAGAAGATATAGTCTGACAGTAAGGCATTAGGGGCAGAAGATAATTAAAAATAAATTATCTGTAAATAGAATATTGCCTCAAGTCATTGAGCTCTATTTCTTTTATTGAAATGCTGTGTAATGAAAGGTACATACAAAGTACATTTTCAGAAGAAGTGTTACTGGGTTTACTTTTCTTTGTCCAGAAAACTTCAGAAGTAAAGCTGTAAATCAATAGCTGACCTAATATTTACAAGGAACTTGGTATATCCCCCAGAGGCTAGACCACAAATGTCTTTTCATCCCAAGCATAGCAATAAAAACCATGAAGCCATAGACACGTTGCCTGAGCTTCCCTTTCTGCCCAAAAGCAAGTTTTATCTTAGCAAAAAGAGCTAAGGATGATCTTGTTGAATAACATTAGTTCCCAATGCTTGTGCTACCTCAAATTTAGAGCCCAAGCCTGAGGATTTTTCTTTATAAGTTGCTTCATCCAACTTAACATAAAAGATTTTTTTACATGGTAAAGGGGACTAACATATTTGCTCAACAGAAAAAGTAAAGCCTGCTGCCATTGCTGACAGGTTCAATAGGTTCACATCTCCAAATCAATGCACCCTTATATAATTTCTACTGTTATGTTTAATAATTAAAGTTAGGATAAAAGCATTACTCTGGGTTTCAAATTTTTAAAAATTTTTTATAGTTATGATGTTTATATACTAACTGCATAGCATAAAGTTCCACTTTCCTGAACAACTGTGTCTTTGAACACTATGGTAAATTTTAATACAGCATTTCACGCTACCTATGTTCTACAGTCTTTTGCCTTACCTTTTCCCAGTTGTAACAGCACTGTACTTTTCATAACCAACAATGATGTCAACAGCAATAAATCTTCAGTATATTTATTTTCCTTAACAGGCTGTACAGGCTTAACTTGACATTTGAAACTAAGAAATGTTTTACCTTTTTTTTTTTTTTTTGATAGTTAATACAGAAACTATAATCAATGATTATGGAGCTGAGCTTCTGTAGCATCTTACAATTGATTTTCTATTACACTGGCAAAATAAGGAGGTAATGTCACCAGCATTTACAGAGTTGGCAGCAAAATACTTGGCTCAATAGCCCACTTGTGTTTCATTTGACAGAATTTGCTAAAATGGCTTTGTTTAGGGCAAAAGCTGGTAGAGTGATTTAGTTTAACTAAAACAAATTCAGACTCTTTTCCTTAGCCTTTAATATTGTTAAAGATAATTATATTTCTCCTTTTCTTTTGCTCCAGGATGTCAGGAAACCCTACAAGTTAACATTTTTACCTTTTAATATTTGTACCTAAAGAATAAATTAATATATGTTGTAGTCAAATTTTCTGTCCTATTAACAAAGTGGACAAAATTGTCATTGAGAAAATGAAGTCTCTTTCATGGCTGAGAAATTGATAGATTATTTATTCATTTTTTTTTCTTGGGTTAGAATAAGAAAAGAAAGTGTCAGCATGTTACTATTTCTCTGTAGGTAGTATTTCAATAATTGTCAATGTAAGATTAAAAAAAAATATATCCATACATGTTTGTGTATATTCACTCAATAATCCCTTCTGACTTTTGACCAAAAATGCAATTCACACAGAATTGGAGTCTCACTAAATATGGTGTATGAATATGGTTAAACCTCCATAAACCATATAATAAAAAGTGAGGTTAGTATTAACTTACATTTTTGAAATCTATGTATACTAATGCCTCCCTAAAGATGGAAATTGTCACCTAGATCTCTAGTCTGGCAGTTATAAAAGCTCTAACACTGCTCTGTTGGAGTGGCAGACCTTTCCTTGGGGAGTTGGTTCAGGCTACCTCCATCTGTTACCTCTCGGCATCATTTGGATCCAGCTGAAAAATGCATTTGGAGGTGCATACATTTAGATTTAGGTAGCCCTATGATAGAAGAATTCAAGAAGCAATAGTGCAGGACTGTTATAGAGGGAGTGGGGGTATAGCTGCATGGCTTTTTTCAGGCTGAATCTTCCTACACTCATATTGGCTGACTGTTTTCCAAAAGTCACATGTCCACGGTTCTGCTGGAGTCAAGGAAACATGCACCTGTGAGTAATCCTAGTGCAGGGACAAGACAATCTTAAGCACCTCAAGGCTTCAATGTGTAAAGAATAGAAAGAAAGGAACAGAGAGAACATAAACAACACCTCTGGAACAGCAAGTCAGTGCCAATTCAACTTTGGGGCACTTTATTTCCTCTTATTTACCAACATAATGTTTTTGAACCATACCCGTTATCTACATTGACTCCTTTGTGTTCCCTATTTGTGTCTGCCAGCCATTCAATTGTCTGGCTCTGAATTAACCTACTTTTCCTCACTGACCACCTATGTGCAGCTCCCAGTTGCTTTTCCTAAGCTCCTTTCCCTTTGCTAGTGAACAGGTGGCACTTAAATGTGGCACTTAGAACAGAAAGAGGAGGGGGAGAGGAAGGAAGACCAAAACAGCAATCAGATGAAGTCAGCGGAATTCTTTATTGACAGTGAAAGAATTTAGGGGAGCGAGGATAGGGGATCAATCATAATAAAAAATAAAGTGGTCTGTGATGCAGGATTAGAATATGTCTATGTTATCTTCTTGCTCAACTACAGAGTTTCAGAGTGATATCTAAATTTTTATCCTCTTGGGGCACCATAATCATTCACTATGTTATAAGAGTTTTCAGATGTTCAAATAAATAGTACAGTGGTAGAACCTAACTAGGAGATCACTATAGGTATTTAAGAAAGATGATGATCTAACAGAAACACCCCCAGGTCTGTCTGCATCTGCTTGTTGAAAACACCTTTTTAACTGTTATCAACCAAATATTGTCTTCTTAGCATTGGTTCCTCCACAAAGTTTTTGGTGGATGAACTAACTCAAACCTTCAAAAAATCATCATCAGAAGCCATGCCTTGACCTCAGCCCAGACATTTCAGACCCAGCACTGCAGGCTGTACATTGTTGTAGCTGAAGGACAGGTAGAAGACACTTTCCAACAAATCTCCCTATCACTAGAGAAAAAAAAATCAGGGAGAGCAACTGAGAAATTATGGTCTTTTATCACCATGGAAAGATTTGTCAGCTCTAATCCAAAATCCTAAAATCAGTGAGCCTGAAACCTTTCTGAACATGTGAACAAGAAATTTCTTCCAAAATTCTTGGCCTGCCCCTTTCTTTTCATTATTACTCTACATTACAGAATTTGCTTGCTGTTTCCAGATTCCAAAGGCACACACTGCAATTTACATTAATATTTTTAGGTTTGGGTTATTTCTTTATCTCCCTAGTTGTTCTACTTTCCTTATTTCTGTGCAGTGTGTTTTCACATGGATTTATATAATTCATTTTTATTTGCTTTTCTATTTTTTGTATTCTTCATTTTGCTGCTTCACTGCACTTTTCATCTTTGAGTCTTCTAATTTCTTTCCACTGCCATTTATTTTTGGTTTTATTATTTCTCTTCATTGTTGTTACTTTTAAAATTTTCATTCCTCTTTATTGTGGGTCTTTATGTATGTGTTTGTTTTCTGCTTTCTTGCCTTTACTGTCTCTTCCTGTCATGCTTGCAACAGGAATTGTTTGTTCATACCATAATCCTATCAAAATATTGTACAAAGTTGCTTGCAACATTTTGTCTGATCAAAGTGTCAAAAAAAATTTTAAAAAAACCCACTCTTGACTGTATTAGGTGCTTAACTAAGATCCACAGCTTTTATACATGAAGGCTGATTTTTTTAAAAGCCTATGTTCCTTTCCCTGGTTATGATATCAACTGTGTGGGGAAGAGGGATGTAGAAAGACTTACTTCATTTTATGTTTCAGGACAGTGGGCTAATTTTGGTTCACTTTTATTTGTTTCAATAAGCTGATACAGGAGAGAGAGGGAGTTTTCCATGATTGTGAGGACCAGATGAAAGATAAAAGTTTAGCATGTTTGAAGAACCAGAAGTGCTGATTCTGGAATTGGAGAATTGGAATTTGAAAATACTGATACAGAGTTGCAGAGAAATCCAAAGAGGAGATGTCAGGTTGTTTGGAATAAACTTTTATTTTGTAACCAAATAATTAACATAAACAAATGCATTGTTAGGAATAAACTTTTCCATTTAATGCTGAAATGACATGTTATTTGCACTTGCGCTCAGTATACAAGTTGGATTGCTATTCTTCTAGGATAGAAACCTATTTTTGTGTACAAGAACAGTAAATATTCAATCTGAGTAGATCAACCACAGTATTTACGACAATGTAGCCCTTTGACCAGTTTTAATTTTCACTCATAATGTTTTCAGTTGCTGTATCTGGTAGATATATTATTGTGTTGGCTTTGTTACATTGTGATGCTGTCAACTGAAGTTATAAATGAGTTATAAAAGAGCTTCTGCTTCCTGGGAAACTTATCATTTCAATATTGGATCATAACTTACTAGAAAGAAAGCAGACAATTTCAAATTTTCTTGAAAGCATCATTTATCCTTTTTCCTTGGTTTATGACTGATCACAATATTTCATCTCACATTTGATTTTTTCTACAGTTGTATACTCTATAAACTCCTTTGAGTATAACATTGAACCCATTATGAGGAGGAGACTGGATTAAGTTCCTTTCAACATTAATTTTTCTGTGATTCTTTGATTTTATGTATTTTTAAAATTCAAAAGCTATTTAATAATGGAAAAACAAAATATTACAGACCTGGAAAGAGAATATTTTTAAGGCATGAAATTGTTTTTTGAAGCTTCAGTGAAATAAGCAAACTCATCTAACCAGTTTTGATTTAACTAAAATAATATTTTCTAATAGGAAGATATCATTAGGAGCAAACAAATGTACTATTAACCATGGCATTCCAGTTTCATCCCAGCATAGATAATCTGAGAAGCTGGAACCATTACTTCTTAAAGTTCAGGGATTGTTAGTCTTGCTAAAATTTGTGCTGCCTTCATATTCATAGTTTTAGCAGTGTAGCCTGTCCCTAGAACATCTGCCAGGTAAAGGCACAACAAACAATGCTCATGTATACATACTCATTTCAGGATTTATTCTGCATTTATCAACTTCACTGGAAGCAAAATCAGCCACTTTCATTAGCACTTCATAAACAATGGCAGCTGCATATTATGTATGCATAATTTGATCTACATGCAGCTCTCATGAGATTTACCTTCCTAGAACAGGATCTAACTAAGAGGTAGGAATATAATAAACCATAGTGTAAAAACCCCAATGAACCAGATTTACAGACATTTATTGTTTTGTACATGAAAAGCCAGAACAATATAATCAGTGATGAGGAAATTTGGGGAAAAAAAAAAAAAAAAGCGCTTATTCTAATCCAAAGATCAGCCAAGTGTGTCAATAAATGATTTTGTAAATATCTCACTCTCATTTTCTTGTGAAATTGCCATATTTCTGCAAAATGGAGATTTAGTATTTCTAAAGACTATTTTCTTAATATCAAGATTAATTTAGTTCTTGTTTGGGTGAAAGTTCAGTTCAGTGTTGATATTATCCAAAATGCCTAACACATATCCTGATAAATTAAAATGATTGTGCATGAGACAAATCTCTGCTGCAAGGAAGAAGCAATAAGAAAAAAGAGAGATACTGCTCAGCATTTGCAGAATCTCTAGGCTTATAATTTATCTGAGTGGCGTAGAGGGCGAGCTGAAGATTAGTAAATTCATGACAGATTCAAAAGAAAGCTGAACATATTTCAGAGTATGGTGCTCATTGTTGATGAGGAGACCTCAGGTCAAAATGATCTATGATGAATGCTTGTTCCACTGACAACTCTGAAATGGAAAACCAAGAAAAAATTCTATCATCTCTGAAGAGACTCAACTAAAGTGTCCCACATAATAAAAAAAAAAGGACAAACTAATATTGAAGATTAAGTGATAAACCCACATTGCCTTTCAATTTCTAGTGCATATAAGCTTTGCAATCGGTTTAATGGAAGGATATTCTGGAGGACATGGAATTATGCCAGAATAGGGTCTCTGACATTATGTGAAATTTTCCTGTACTATTTTTATCTTAATTTCATTTTACACCTAAATCACCAAGGTTCTGCTGCAGTGTCATGCTGATGGTTAAGTTGACAAACATGCCAAACCAGACTGCCACAACATAAGTGATGCCTTGAGGGTCCATAGAGGACAAACTGAACTATCACAGTGCTGTTAGTAGAGGCAGAAGTAAAGAAAAGGCTTTTATTTCTTTGCTCAGGGTTTAGAGGGCAGAAGAACTCCAAAGTTAAACTTGTAATTCTTCAAAGAATCAGATAAGTGCTTCTCTAGCAACTGAAACATCCAATCAAGTTAGAAGGCAGCATCCTTTTGTCACCTGAATTTTGAGGCATATCAACTTTGTTAGATACCTCCTAATGAAGAGTTCTCCTAGGCTCCTGTGTCTTCAGCATATGCCCATTGTATGTAGAATGGTGCCTAGCACACCCTGCACACCTGCTGCAAACCCCGCGCGAGCAGAGGTATTCAATGCGCTTCCAAAGTAAGGAAGGAAACCATTTCTTTACAGTTGAAGAGTGGAAGTAGTCTTCTGCATCAGAACAGGTAGGAAACACTGCATTAGATACTTCTAGTTCTAATTTGAGGGAAGTCCAACCCAGATACCCAAGGAGCTAGCATGAATGAGCCTGATAGGATGGACAACTGCCATGGACAGTGTGCTGCCTTTACTGCAGTGCATTGCAAGAAACTTGAGTGGCATTATTAAGAGAAAAGAATATCCAGCAAAGATGACTTGGGGTAATGTTTTTTGATAATCCTGGGCAGTAATCCTCATTTTCTCACCTTCTTATTAACCAATAGGTTAAAAATTCTAAAGAAGTTTTCACAGCAAGAGCTGGGACCAGAAATCTACTTTTCAAATTGTATACCTTATTTTAGCACCCAAAACCATTTCCATATACACTCCTCTCTGGTTTATGTTATCTGGTATGTATTCACAATGACTGGCTGAGTTTACTGTAGCTCAGTGTGGTCTTGCCTGAGCACCATGCAGGTTGATGCTCAAGGTAATGCCTAGAGAACAGGAAGCTGCATCCAAAGATTTTTCTAATCTCAGGGTGAAACAAACAAACAAACAAACAAAAACCCACAAAAAACCTAACAAAAAAAAAATCTACCTTATATCTAGTTTTAGAATTGGTCAAAACAACCTGAAGACCTGAATATGAAGCCTACATCACAAGAATGATCAATATTTCAGATATTTCTCTGAAAACTCTGATGGGTTAACTCTAGGCATTGACAAGTTACATGTTGCAAAGCAAAGAGAAGGGCTGAAGTCTCCTATGAAGTCTGCAGAAACCTCAGATTCCTGCACTAAAATTTAGGACGCTTTTACGGGAATGATAGGTCTGACACATGTAACTTAGGAGATATCACAAATTATTTTTAGATAATTTGTCATCTATTGAATATTTCTCTTTTAGGATTCTGCACAAGCAATTAAAATTTGGTGTCTGCAACTTTTAGGTACTTTGCAAATCCCACTAGGTACATCTATTAGCTATGAAGATGCCTTTGTAACTCTGTCCATGGGTCTCTATCAGAGGATGAAAATTTCGCTAATGTCCAGATCCAGTGAAATAGATTAAAAATGAAAATTGTTCATACTAAGTACCAGTTTAACTCACTAAGGAAGACTGACCCACTTTACATTTTTAATTGGTTTGAAATACAAAGTATCTTTTTGTCCAGAAATATGCATGAGGCTCTCCATAGAAGTAAATGTAGCATCTAGAACACTGTCTTTCTGCTGTGGTTTTACACCACCCTGCAGCAAGCAGTGGTGTAGAAAAGGAAGGATGCCTGGGACTTCCTTTACAGAAAACTTTGATTGGCTGTTCCATCTGTCCACCAGTAATTACCGTAGTTTAAAGAAGCCTTCTTCAGAGGTTTAAGACTCTCCTGTTTTCCCAGTGAGCTCAACAGCTTCCTGTAAGGAGACCTGTAAGGCACCACAAGAAGGGCAAATGGCACAAAATTATTCCAGCAGCTTGCAGAATGTGCACAATGGGGTATTCTTTCAGGAATTGATAGTTTCTTCATGCCATAAGGTGGCATAAAGAGGAAGAGAGATGCATACCCTATACATGAGTCTAAAGATATGTGCTTGTGAGAGTTAGTGTCAATAAAGGAAATCTCTGAACTTCAAGGCAATGTATACAGGACTAGATGAACATTTAAATTATGCTAACCAAGAATATCCAAGGTCTCTGTTGTCATCTATTTACATTGAAAATTTCTGCAACTGAATAGGGAGATTTATCCCAAATCAGTGAAAATACTCCATGATTCTTACCTTGTATTATCCATGCCAATTCTGAAATCCTGTGTGTTTCATTGGCTGGACTATAACACATCTTTGAGTTTTGGGTGTTTTGTTTGAGGGGACTTTATGGGAGTAAGGGAGAACGGTGTGAGTTGGAGTTTTTTGCTTTAATGACCAGTTCACCTCTTAGCCTTCTGCATTGTCCTCTGCTGGTTTGTTGTTTCAGTAATTTTTATCTCCTTTGTCATCTTGCAGGTTCACCAGTGGGGATAGATATCATAAAATTTAAGGGCACTAGTTCACTTGCTCAGCTGGAGCATGGATTTTACGGGAAGAGTAAAGCCAATATAGTTATCTAAGAGCTGAATAATAAAATGTCCTTCATCTATGTATTTAATTAGCTGGCTTCCTCATGGTTACAAAGGTCAGTACCAGGAAGAAGGGAGCTTTTAGGTCTCAGCAGGTTAACTCCACACCAGAGGATTAGACAGGACCCAAACTGTGATGCTTAGTGTTCTCAATTCCAGGACAGAACTGGCAACCAGTATTCATTTATTCTGCTCTGCAGTGAGGTGAGACATTTGTGTAACTGAGAGCTCTGAGTAATTAAGAAACAAACAAATGAAAACAAAACAAACAAAAAGCTTAGAATCATTTTGGATGCATTTTCACAGATTGCTGTGTTTAAAAAGGGAAATATTAATATGTAATAAATGATAAATTCTTTCCTCCTCCTTGTTATCACTGGCAACTATATTGCTTTGTCATACAACTGCTGCAAAGGCTAATCCTCCACACTTGGAAAATCTTCTTATTCTAACTGCCATGGCCCTGCTGAAGCCAGGGCTTATGTCCCTAAAAATAGGAGCAGGATTACTTAGGTTGCAGTTCGCTGAAGTAGTTTAAAGGTTTTCAGATGTGGAGTGAGAGAGAAAAAATTGATATTCTAAACTATCAAAGCTAAAAATTACCATTTTAATCAACTTTAATTAAAGACTACATACAGTCCATATACAAAGGCTTCTAGCACAAATGAATTCCTATCCCATTATGAAAAGGAACCACCAGTAGGCACTTATTTTACTTACCTCAGATTTTTCATATCTGCCTCAGAACCTCCCAGCTTTAGTTTATTGATTTCAACCTTACAATGCTGAGTAGGGGCTTTAAGAAGGATTTAGGCATTTGCACCCACAGTTGCAATTCCACCAATTCCTACTTACATATGGCCTAACCCTGGGCCTTGTGGGAAAAATCAGACCATGGTGATATTGAGGGCAGCCAAAGTCAAAGACTCACCTTCCTTCTGGGCAGGCAGTCAGGAAACTGCCTCAGCTGCATGCTAGGGACAAATAATAAAAAACAATCTAGAGGCAGAAGTGAGTCCAAAAGTTCAACAGAAGATATCTGAACATGAAAGCAGAGAAAGAATCCAAGCATCTGGAAATGTTCAAGAAGTTAAAAGATGTTACTGAGTATATTCTACTTTGAGAAGTGAAGGGGGAAGACAATAAAATTTGTATGGGAATTATCACCAGGCTTTAGGCCAGGTCTCTGCTGCTCATGCCTAAACTCTGTTTAGATTCAGAAACTGGGCCTTCCTCTACTGAGGATTCTTCCTCTACTTAATATTCCTCTATTTAATATTTAACATGAAGTCTATTCTGGGAGGCTTGGCTGGAGTCTTTCTAAAACAACCTAACAGGAAACAATTTCTTCCGAGAAATAGTAGGAACCACTCTTTCTTGCTCAAGACACAGGAGAACAAATTCNTTTTTTTTTTTTTTTAATAACCTCACTCTAGGCTTTCACGCAGGCAGAACAACCTGTAGTCTAATTCAGTCTTCTGATCCAGGCAAGATGGAACTGAGAATAATGTCTCAACTGTGTGAGCATAGTCTGGTGCAAATGGCAAGTTATAATCTTTGACTCTGGCCCTTCTCTCCACCTTCTCTCTCCCCTTTCTCTCTATCCAAGCTGTGTCACTCTACAAAGGGGATTGCTGAATCAAAAGAAGAGAAGACAATAGGACAAAGAAACATTCTAGTCCAATGTTAAGACATCAGCTTAGGATGAAAATCCTAGAGTTTTAGTGTCTCTTTTGTGGGACAGTTTTTCTTTAGTATAAAACATAGAAATTGTTCTTTGACAGATAAAATTGTAGCCCAGGACATTTCCTTTTTAAATTAAGGATTCTGAACATGGGTGCTCAAATCATGCTCTACCTCTTTGTCTCCCTTATTCCTCCCTGTAAAAGTTGATTGGTTTTCACTCACCTGTATGTTTCAGCTAAGGATGTGAAAGATATCTCTTCCTATTCTCACCTCAGTGTTCAGGAAACTTACCTTTGAGATGGGAAATATGATTTTGGATCAAAGAAGATGCAATAAAAATTTCTCATTCCACTGAAAGTTTCATTCTGAGAAATTTTCTTGGCTTTGGATGTGGATGAGTGTCTTGGTTTGGGAAG
>WEIU01011571.1:1315-14116 GCA_013389925.1 Aegithalos caudatus | reverse complement strand
AGGCTGGACACATTGCATTTGGCTTTAGAGCAAGGCAAAGAGCTAGTCAGTCTCTTGCTAGTTCTTCAGTCTTCATGATAAACAAAAGCATAGCACCATTCTAAGGAGATAAATCATGTAAGCAGTCATGTAAGCTGATAAACCACAAACTTGTCTGCTGGGAATGCAACCCTGAAATGACAAACTTTTATGTCTTGAATGTACTTTAATACTTCCACATGTAAATTCAAATGAAAATGTTAACTTAGCTCTTTAACAGAATAAGGGAACTTTTACCCATAGCTTATGTGTAGGTTAATTATGCTGAAAGCTTAAAATAACTTAGAAAATGTACCACTGGCAAGGTTGTACTGCTGCTAGTTACTTAAAGCTGTTAGTTTTGCTATGTGAAACACTAACATAGGCTTGACTAGTGATAAACACTGGAAGTTTCGGATCTCAGTAAGTTATCTACTGCAGTGCCAAATGGCTAGAACATTTTTTTAGAAATGAAAGCAGTTTTGAGTATGGGTACGTAAGCAAGATGGTTATCCTTCCTGTTTACAGTTGCTGTATTTGTGGGAAATAACATTTCAATCCTGAATAAGATGTTGCTTGCCCAAGCACTTTGGGAGTGTTACATGGTTCAGGATACCCATTAGGCAGATCTAAATAAATACTCTATTTGGATTTATCTTTACCATCATTTTTTCCATCATTGGTATGGAAATGAACAGGTCAAATTAGAGGCTTTCATCCTTTTCTCATGGCAACAGGTACTCCTTTTAAGGATTATCTGAATTTATCTTATTTTAAAAGAAGAAAATCTGAGTTACTTCATGTTATTTCCTTAGGAATATCCTGAAGACTAACAGGAGAGCAAATGCAACTACTTATGGTTCTTAAGAGAGTCATCAGGTTTATAAGCACTTGGTCTGGTCAGAATTTCTGACTTCAGAGTTTTTTACAGGTTTACACCCAGTGCACCTGGGAAATACATGAAGTAGCTCCTAGTTACCACCCAGATGGAAACCTATAACAGCATGATCTCAATTTCTGCATGCTGAGTTTCAGTATTTGCATATTATTTCTGTGAAGCACAGATTTAGGCTAAAGAGGGTGAATTTGACTAGTATTTCAGATTCTAAAACTGACTTAACAGATATTTAGCAAATATAAGAAAAAAAAAATAGGAAAACCAAAAAAGGGTTATTCCTTCAAAAGTTGACTGTTGGAGGTTTTCTTGGTGTCACCAGAAGTTCCTTATCTCCATGGCTTTCTCGTAAGTTTCTCCTCTGAGCTTATCCCTGCAATTTTGTAACCCTGTCCTTTTACGCATCTTCTGGTTATTATCTATCTGTGAAGTAATATTCATTTTTCTGCTTAGCTGCTTTATTTTCCCTTGTATATTTCTCACATTTTGCATAGTAGCCTCCCTCTGACTATTTCCATTATATACTGGGAATTCCTGTGCTTCTGTCTTTGGCCAATGTCCTACCCTGTGTTAAGACTGCTCCAGATGTTAGTTAACGTTTTGTTAGTTTGTAGAAATGTCTGCTGTTCAACAGCACTGGCACACCTCATAAAAATGTTTTAAAAGCACTTGTCAGAGCTTAGCTACAGTCTTTAGGTAATCTATTTCTGTCTTCTTTCTCACTAAGACATAGCATGTGGCATTTGGTGATTGACTGACAGTAAAGCTTTGCACTTTGTAGTCACTTGGCGTTCTGTGTCTTCTGGGCTCGTGTCAATCCTGACACCATCATGTTTCCATACTGGAAGGCATTCTTTAGTAAACTTTTTCAGTGAACTGCTGAGTCAGAGGAATTTTTACAATCACAAGTAAGAAAAGAATCTGTGTTTGCCCTTTATGCAGTCTGATGTCTAGGGAATAATTCATAGTGTTAACTGCTGCTTCTCTCTACTGCTGTCCACAGAAAAATGAAGTCACGCAAATATCCTGCAGTGTATGAAATAAATAATGTAAAAAGAGTAGTTCTGCATTGACCTTTTCATTTATAATAACTGTCTTACAGTAATAGATACAGTGATGTTGGATAGAACTGTCACTTCACTTCCTAGATTTGTCCTTTAAAATATGCACACTCAGTGTGTCTTTTTGTATGTCATCAGGAAAAAAGAGTTTATGACCTTTCACCTCCATTTCTTCTAAGAGTAGGAATCAGGAGGTTGAGCTGACTGACCTATTCAGTACCAGAGCATTCATAGCACAGAGATTTTCTGGCCTATTTATGTGGCTGTGTGGTGAAAGCTGATGTTGCCTGGCAGGGTAGTAATAAAGCATTTGTGATGGAGATGTCAAACCAAGCTCATAATGCTGGTCTATTCCCAAAATGCAGAAGCAGTTTATTTTGGCTGAGTTTCTTAACTGGTATCCTGTTACCCAAGGAAAAGGCTCTGGAATTGATTAACTGCACACAAAGACTTGGTCTGTGTAGATTTTCATTAGGAAAGAACCATTTGTCTTACGTTTTTCTCCATTTCTTTCCTTCACGTGCTGTGAACAAGATATGCATACCCGGTTTTGCTGCAAAAATAAAAAATTCTGTGTGCTTTTGTCACAGGTGTCTTGCATTTAAACTGATGCTTTTTTCAACATCTGTTTCAAGTGCAGTCTACTTCTCTCCTGTATATATAATAATAAACCTTAAACTTAGATAGCTTCAAAAGCAGCTATGTCAGGCTGAGCCATCCTTTTCAGTTGAGGCTGTGGATAGAGGCAGACAGCAGCTTGGTAAGAAGTTATAGTTTAGCATGAAAAAAGCAAAATGAAAAACATCTTGGAATAAACAGTAAGCTTAGTTCTAAAATAAAGCAAAACATTTCAGTAGGCTTAATGTTAGGATGGGGCCACGGCAAAACCAAGACACTACTGTTAGATCACTTTTCTTTCCCTTTCCTACTCCTGCCTTTATCAATTGCTGTGTTATTTGCATATTTAGAAATGTCAGAGAAAGCCTTTGATGCTGAGCAATTCACTGCTGCTATGGAGTTGTTCCCTGTAAGGCTTGGTTGCTGCTTGTCTGTGAAGTACTTGAGCTCATTTGAGCCAGAACTCCTAAACATAAGGTTTGGAAATGAAGTCGTGACTTTGGTTCCTAAGCTACTTGGGTTCCAACTTTGACTTTTTGAAATACAGGCACTCTGCAAGTTTTCAAAAACAGTTTGAAGATGTACTAAGTTTTGAAATTATAACTTATTTTTATAGTATTTTTATTATGTTTTAAGTCAGGCTTAAATTTTTTCACACACTGAATATTTGCATAGTACCATATTATTCAGCACATTTTCATTATGGCTTATCCAATGGAATAATTTGTGTTAATAAAAACAGAAGGCACATAATTTTTAAACTACAAAATACCCCAGGGCTGGGATCTTGGAGAGCACCGAGATGTTACATGTACATCTCCTTAAGTGAGCATGCTCTCTTCACCCTTTCTAAATGTTACTTTCATGTGTTGCTCACACCTGGAGATTTATGCAGACCCTGCTCTCAGAAGAATGCTCTTCTAAGTTGTCTGTTTGTGTCAAGTACTCTGGCATTCTGCTGAGGTAGTCTCTGTTCATTTGTCCATAGTCCTGTTCAAGAATCTAGGCTCTGACTTGAAATATTTATGCTTCTGACATACCAATGGTATGTTTCTAATAATGTGGAAGCTCTAATGTTTTCTGGCTTGTAATGCAGTGACTTGGGAGCAGGAAGAGTACAGGCTGGATTAATGCTGTGTGAATGCAAAGTCTTGGGGAGATAACAAAAAATGGACTTTTCACCAGAGACTGACTCATTTGTCATATATTTGAAAGGGCATGGGAAGAAATCGGGATTGAAGTAGCACAGCAGACCCTTACTTATTAGCCAAAAAGAGGAGAAAAGATCTTATCCAGCAAGAGTACACGAGATTGCATTGCATTTTAGTTACTGACGGGAAGTGATTCTGCTTAAACTGAAATTGCAAACAAATGATGAGGAACAGTTTGAAGGTTACTCAAGTGTGAAGCCTCTTCATGCAGTGTGACTAATAAATATTCTGTAAATATTTATACCAGTTTAATGTAGTCATAAACTCCAATATCCTGAAAGTAATTTTTTTGGGGGGAAAAAAAAAGAAAGAGTAAATGTTTTGAGTAAATTCTTTCACCACCCATAGTCTTGTCTCCCTTGTGGGTGCTAGATGTTAACTGTTCCCATTTTATATGCATGAGTGTGCCAAAGTTTGCACATTTTATGGTTGTGTGGCTTTTTTATTGTTACTTGTGGAAACCACAATTGCCTTTTTAGTAGTTTTTATTTTGCATTATTGAGAACAGATCAATTAATTGAGAGACTGTAAATTTATTTTAGGCTTTTGATGGCTTCCCCCACAAACCGTTAAAAATTCTCTCATGTTCTGTGGAGTTTCATTTTCAGCTATGCTGACTGTCCTCCTGAAATACTGCTTGGAGAAATGAGACACCAAGCATTCCAAAATCACAGAACAACAGGCTCCTATGTTTTTTACCTACACCCTGATGTGTTAGAACTGGTGGTTATGTTTTTTACAGACATGAACATGGAAGGGATCACAAGGATCGAGTCCATCTCCTGGCCCTGCACAGGATACCCCAAGAGTCACACCATGTGCCTGAGAGCATGGTCCAAATGTTTCTATCAACTTTGGTGCTGTGTTCACTCCCCTGGGCAGCCTGTTCCAGTGTACAAGCCTATTTTCCAGTTCTCTGAAATTGATTTCTTTTAGAACTACAGAGCTTGTTTCTAGGAAAAATATTTTGACCTGTTTCAGTGTTTAACACTGTCAGTCTTGATTTCTGCTTTCAGCTTTGTCATAGCTTTACTGCAAACAGTGTTCCTATTCCATCCCCCAGTTCTCTGTTTTCAATTTCAGATATTTGTTGGCTATTACGCCCTCTCACAGCCAAGTGCTTCTCATGCTAATAATTATTGTTCAGATTTATTTCTTTACTAGTTAAATTCTGCATTCGTATCTTTTATTATAGAAGTACTACTAATGTTTCCTTACCTAAGTAAGAATCTCAGGAAATGGGGCTTATAACTCAGTTACAGCAGTCTCTTTACCAAAAAAAAAAAAAACAAAAACCAAACAAAACCAAAACAACAAAAAAAAAAAAAACACCACAGCCCCCCTATAAATGTACCACAGTCTTGAACTGAAATTCTTAATTTTTTATAAATAAAATGAGTTTTCAGAAATGTAGAAAAAAGTGCAACCGTATTGACAAGTGCTTTTGGGTGTTTTCTGAGCTTGAGGAATAATAACCAGTGAAAGGCATCTTCTCTCTTTACCTGAATTTAGAAATTGTGTAAAATTCTCCAGTTGTATGGATTTTCCTTGGATATGATGCTGAGTAACAGTCTTCTATTACAGCATAGTTGAAATGAAAAATTGTTAGCTGCTGTTGAGACATCACATAGTCCATTTATCTTTGACACCTATTATCCCAAGCAGCTAGGAAACCTGATATTGTCAAGGAAAATTGTGATTTATTTTCACACATCCACAAAAAGGTTTTTAGAGCTAGAATTAAAATTGGGTAAAAGCCACAGCTTTACTCTCAGACTTTTCAGAATTTTAGAAGCAAGATAGCACATAAGCATGTTGTCGTCGACGGAATTAAAGCATCTGCTGCAGATTGTATCCTGCCTGAATGCAGACAGCTTTTTGAATGGGAGAGTAGTAGATCACATCTTCCAGATTTTAAACAGTCAATAATCTCATCCAACTAGATTATTCTGCCCCAAGCTTCGATTTCAGCTTCTTCTGCTCACCACCCTGCTAATGACTGGGGTTTCTGGAGTAGCTCCCAGATTGCTGGCAAGGGATCAAATCCGCTGATGGCAATGAGTGATTGATGGCTGTGCATCAAATCTGTTTGAGATGTACAGATAAAGCCTGGCTACAATGCCTCTGTTTTCTTCATAGAAGCTAATGCTTTAATCCAAATTTTGACTGTTGTAATGAATCATACAAGATCTTGGGACAGACACAAGAAGTGCTGATATCCCTGCTGTTTGACTGTCGCACTACACCAGATTGATGATAAAATGCAAGCTAGGATCGTTTTTATCTTCATGAGACCACATACAGGAGGTGCAAAACTAACCAGACCTTTTACAGTGGTAGAAGAGTATATGGCTTTTATATTGAATCTTGTCAGAAGAAGCAGTATGCTTAGTGTTGCAAAACATCTATTTCCAATAGGTTTACTTTTCTTCTTTTCTATACATATTTCATTGTACTTTCCTGCTTTTTAATCGTCCACATTTTATTTTCTCATTTGATAGGTGTCAGCTTTCCTTTCAAGTTGAATAATATATTATCACAATGGCACTTCACTCTTTCAGCCAGGATATTTCACTGGGAATGTCGCTTGGGTTTGGGACTGTATTGTTTTGTTTGTTTGTTTGTTTAAAAAAAAATCTCTAAAACAATCCATTGTATTTCCCATCAAGCACAAATTAATGCTGAAAGCTCCTATTTTCCAGCGAATACATAACACGTAGGTTTGTCAAAATCACTGGCCATGCAAAATTCAATAGCTGAAAGCTTTCAATGTGGCTCTTAGTAAGATTTAACTGACAAATAAAGACAGTTGATGCAAAATCCTCATGTCTGTACACTGTATGAAATCTACATATTTGTGTGGTTCTACTTTCAATGAACTGCACAAATTTACATTGAACAGTCAATAGTCTGACTTGTAAAGACTTTAAGATGCCTTACAATGACTGGACTTCTATTATTGTCCTGACTTCGCATTGGTTAAAGTTCTGATACGCTTTGCTTATACACATTTTTCTATATAACTGGGGATAGATTATTGTTGTTAAAATGTCTTTACTAGCTTTTAATAAAAAAATTTCAAGAGCTTTTCTTTTTGAATGGGAAAATGCTTTTGAAATCTACATTTCCTTTGAGCAAGGGACAGAGAGACAGACAAAGGTCTAGATGGCTATATGTATATTGAGCAACGTCGTAGCTGGATTACTCGGCTTTGCTGATGTTTTGCTCTTGCATTTGTTGTTTTTTTGTTTCAATCCCCTCCAGAGATCGACATCGAGCGTTGTGTTCGCGAGTCGATCAACCTGTTCCGCTGGACTCCCAAGAGCGCCACGTACCGGCAGTACGCGCAGCCCCCCCGGCTGGCCGCCGACGCCAGCGCCGCCCGGGGATCCCTGTCCTGCTTCTCTGCTGACTACCAGGAAGCTCCTCGAAGTGACCTTGTAAGCAGCCTGGGAATTGGAGGGGGGAGAATTGCTCAGATTATTCAGGTTTCATTTTTCTCCTGTCTCTCCCAACCGCTGCTCCTGCAGTTCTGTTACAACAATGCAGCAATGTCCGCTGCTCACCTGCAGAGCTACAAACAGGCTTCATCATAGGAGAAAAGCAGTAAAAAGAACAGGGTGCCAGTGAGAAATAGGTAACTGGAAAGTGATGCAGGCAGCTCTGGCTGCTTTCCATGTTGGCATGTCAGTGAAGCATATGCTGCAGGTTACTCTGGGAGTTTAGTAGGTGAGTTATGCCTGGGTTTATCTTGGTGAAGAATAACTAGTAACTAAGAGAATATCTGCATTAAATAGATACCCAGTTTAGCAAAAAGACTTTTCTCTCTCTAATTGCTGTTTCTCTTGTCAATTGCACTATCTGAATACTGGTGATTTGAAATTATTCCTTTCCTTCTCAACAGTATAAATCTAGTTAGTCTCTTAAAAATAATTTTTTTTTTGTTGGGGTTTTTTCCCTTCCACATTCTTCTACAATCAATTCATTCATGAGCACATTCTAATAATATGGTAAGTATGTATACACCTGCTATATCTATTTGGTGAATTGCATTAGGTTTTAGTCTTTCAATTTTTTTCCTAACTACTAGGAAAATAAGAAGTGTTGTTGTCATTCAAGTGATTCTTTTCCTTTTAGTCCTTAAACTGAAGCTTGATATTCAGTAATTTTCTTGGGTTTTATTTTAGTTTTGCTTTATTTCTATTGTAATTTCTGGAAACCTTAGCTACAAATCCAGGGCTGAAATCTAACAGAATTTAAGAAACAATTGGTGGATCTAGAACGGCAATGGTGAAGAAAAGTGAAATTATGGGGAATACTGGTTGTTGTCTGTCACCATTTGTCACGGAGGGACACGAAAATGACAAGCTTTGACTCCAGTAGTTACAAAGATCAGAAGGCTATCAGAAGGCTTTCAGAAGGCTTCATTTTTCATTTTGTGCAGCCCTTTTATAACATGCTGCGCTGAAGAACCATGTAGTTGGTTAGCAAAAACAACACTTCTCCTCTTCATTGGCTAAACAGAAACAGCACCTGGAAGAGCAGTGACCATGAGAGTCGAGATAATATGAAAATAATATTACTGTATACAGAAAACTGTCCTTGGTGAACGGATTTTTCTCAAGCCAGAGAAATCAGCAATCTGGCAAGCTGAAACCTTTACAGTCTCAGAAAATCAGTCCCACAGTTGTCGTCCAGGAATTGTAGCCAGCACAACTGCTGCTGTACTGCTCTGGAGGTACGTAGAGAGGCATTCTGAAGGAGCCAAGGGCTGCACTTTCATAAAGTAATTCAGATAGGACCTCCTAAGGTCATCTGGTACAAATTCCTGTAGAAAACATGTCCAACACTGAATTCAGGTGGAGTTGCCCAGGGCTTTGATCCATCAGGTCAAGAAAACTTTCAAGGAAAGTATTCAGTCTCTCTTGGCAGTCTGGTCAGATGTCTGACAGTGCTACCAGTGAAAATGATTTTGAGTATGTGCTATCTTTTCTGAATGTTATGACAAAAGACTAAAAAAACAGGTCTGATTTCTAAGCATTTGCTTGTGCCTTTATGTGTAAAAGCAAGAGTCAAAGCACTTGGATATAGCTAAGAGGGAGATGGGAGAAAGCAGCCCTGGTCTACTGAACTAATAAATAGTAAAAAGATTCGTATTTGTAACAGAGAGAAAAATCCTTATCTCAGATCAAGCAAAGTTCTTTCAGTATTATTCTGTTTCCTGAGAAATGTTTTGGGCGTTTTTTTCCTGATAGTGTTTTTATTTTCATACCAGAAGTTGTGTTTGTTTATAAAGCTGATAATTAGGCTCATCCACCCCACAAGTTCCAAGAAATTAAGCCAATGTTTTTGGCATGTTAAAGAGGAGATAAATAAATACTAGAATTTCTCTTGCCTTCTCTTTCATTTCTAGTTCTGTCTACCTAACAGCAAAGACCTCTTCATTTACTGGAGTGCAGCTGAAGGTTTAACATCTTTTGAAGCACAAGTATATTGAATCTTTTAGTTACTCCTGTTTTGTTTTGGTTTTTTTTAGCTCATCATATGAAAGAGAGCTGTATAGATTCCGGGATCTATACACAAATATGTAAGCAAAGAGAAAAGTAATCTCTTGGACACAAAAAAAAAGACTATTCATGTCTAAAATTATAATCTGCAAATGTGTTGTTTGCTCTCAAGTGCTGTGTTTTTGTGTGTCAGATTTTGAGACAGATAGATACAAGTCAAGAATGTTATGATTCAGGCAGGAGCCATAGTTCAGACTTGAAAAGTCCCCTGTAACATGAGTCCCTAATGAGCTACCTCTTACTTGTGACCAATTCTGTACTTTTGGGTATTTGTCTTCATAAAATGTCACTTCACAGGGACTAGAGCAATACTAATAAAAAAATAAATTTAAATTATTGGTGAAATACAATATTTACACATAAAAGTGGTGTGGTTTGATTTTGTTTGGGGTTTTTTTAACCTTAATCCTGGAATTATCCATCTCTTTCTTCAAATGTGTCCTCTACCAGTGTTTGCTGCCGTGGGGAAACTTTTTATCTACTTGAACGGGCTGAAATCTGGTTCTGTCTTTAGTACACACAGTACCCTTTAATGGATTTTCTAAGACACCATTGTGTCCTTGCTCTGCAGTTTACCTCTTGAAAAATAATTTTGCTGTTTCCTTACCTATTTAGTTGGTCATTCTTTGGACACGTACTTTACACTACATTTCTATCTCCAGTTTTATACTTGCCTCTGTATTTGAAAGTGGGAAGGGTATGAAACAATTCTTTGTGAAGAAAGTTGTGGGTTTGCTTCTGAAGGTAATTTATGACTTCTTGAAACATTAAATGTTTGGTGGTTTTAATTGTAAACACCAGCTGTCTCTTACCTCTATATTTTCTTTCTACACTGCTTCAGTTAGTTTCTTAAGTGCTTTTTATTGGCTACTCAGATATTTGTGTGTATCTCCATCATACTGTGCTTTGGTTAATAATAACAGGAGAAGTATTTTCCCTCTGGGTGTGCATTTTTCTCCCTAAATCAGCAGTCAGTAACACAAAACTGCTTTGACTCTTTCTATCCCTAGCATTGCTTAGTTTTTATTTTAGTGACATCTATTTGCAACTTTGTAAACAGGATTGGGTGTTCTCTTTTTTCCTTCTGGACTTGCGTGTTGCTTAATCTTTTATTCCTTCAGCCAGCAAGCTTATTTTTACTGAGATAAAATCTCAAGGAGGAAATAGTTTCAGAGAGAATGATTGTGCATCCTAAGTGGGTTTGCATTGTTTATTTTGAGAAAGATAAAACATCAAAAAATAACAACGGAAAAAACCCTTTAAATTCACTAATGAATTTACACTACAAGCTACTCAGTTTTGTGTCTGTAACTTCACCAGTACATGGTAGATTTTTTTTTCTTCTTACTCTTCCTGAAACTTACTTTCATACCCTGGAAACTCCTGAAGTATTTTTCCTGAATGTCCATGAGTCAAAGAGACAAATAACACTGTAATGTAACAATTGGTAGACATACACTGTCTCCAGCTACTTCTGTAATTCTAAATTAAAAGGAGAAAATGTTGCATAGATATCTGTCCACATGTGGCAGGTGAACTCTCAGAAATCCAGGGACTGGTACAATTACAGCTTTGCCTTGTTCTTCTACTCCAAGTTCTCTTTTCAAGAGTGGGAATTCCTGAGAGATGTGGAGGAATGAAAACACTCAACTGGAGAAAAGTCTGCCAGATGATTATTGATCCTTGCACTGATTTAAATACCAGAAGTCCAGTTCTGCTTTTTGTTTTTGATGAAGTAGTAGAAATACCTAAGAAGCAACATGACTTAATGGCTTGATCAAATAACACAAATATGAAAAACTTGGTTTTATCAGAAATAGCATGAACAAAGTTTCCTGACAATAACTTTCCCTTACAAATAATTAAGGATAGCTTGTGTGATAGACTTCCTACAGATGGCAATTCAGGCCTATTTGTCATATAACTACACTCACTTGATTCTGAGTTTCTTTGTGCACCTAAGAAGTATTTGTGCATAAAAAATACATTGGCTAGGTTTATAGTAAGCCATAAAATAACTGGTATATAAATTCATTTATTCTTCAGAAAGAAGCATGATCGGTAGCGTATACCAACACTTCTGTTTCAGTGTAGAAGCTAAGAAATGTCTGTGTGATGCTTATGCTGTTCATAATGACTGTTACTTATATTCTGCCTAAAGGGTCATCTGACTGCCTTGACCCATTTCAGGTTTCTTTTGTCTTCTGTTTTTAAATGGATCTTGGTTTTATTTTCCTCTTCCATTGTTCTTACACTTAACAGAAAGCTCTCAAATTTTTCTTTAGTTCAAATTGTGTAAAGCATTGACTGATCAGGATCTCTGTTAATGCTTCTAATTTATTTTACATTTGTCCTTGATGCTTCTGCTTTCCTGGTTGTAGCTGCCAACAGCTTGACTGAGAAGCTGAGGTTGTAATTTTTTAGATTAGTTGGTTAAGATGCACTTTTTATATCACTCTCTTGTGAGTAAATAAACAAATCACTATTTAATTATGCATATCATAAGCCAGTCACATTCTGGCAAATACTTTAAGAACTGTTGCAAACTTCAAAACATTCTCTGTTTATTGGTTAGCTGTTCTAAGTTTTTTTGATACTCATAAGCCAGACAGCCAGCTACCAGGATGTGGACAATGGAGGGAAACCTATGCTTCCACAACTTTGGTTCTGCAGATTAAATTATTTAAAGGAAGCCTTAATTAGCACCTTGTCTACTCTGAGTAGCTTTGAGAATCTGTATGTGTTTTCTAGTTTTAGGACTTGTTCTGATAGAAGATGAGGCATTAAGTTACCAGAGTGGATAAAATACAAAATGTAAGGCTCAGGAAATAATTGATGTTCAATGTTAAAGTTTGTAATGAATGTAATGAAAGTGTGTAATTAATGTAATGTGTTTTTTAAGTTGTAATACGAATTGTAATTATTTCAATTAGATGTGAACTAATTGAAACAAATGTAGTGCTTACTTGAGACAGAATTAAAGGAGTATGTTTGTAATGATATAAATACTATTTATTTGAGACTGTTACAGTTTGTGAGGCACTCTAGATCATATTTAAGGATTGTAAGCTTGTTTTGCAAAGACTTGGTTTTAAGGTCTCCCTGAGGTGTGTTCATCCGCTTTGAATGTAAATGGGGCAGTTGGAGCAGCCAGAGCACTCTCTGCTGCAGCCTTAGGCTCAGGTTCTGGATTCACTGATTGTCCACTAGTCCTTCCTCACAAGCCTTTGAAGTTGAAAGCTGAGTGTATTTGACCTTTTAGACCTCCCACAATTGGGATTCCATGACTGATTAACAAATGTACAGAGGGGGAAAGGCTAATTGAACCAGTAAAATTAATTATTTTTTTAAAATGGTGGTTCTTTCTCTCTGCATCTTGTAAGAATGTTCTTTTTAAATTTTTCCCAAATTGGAAATTGTTTTAAAATCAG
>WEIU01011566.1:12216-23709 GCA_013389925.1 Aegithalos caudatus | reverse complement strand
TGTAACTGAAATAAATAAAAGTGCTGTTCATCTCAGTCTGTATGGGGACTGAAATTCTTGAATGTCAGTACAGTACTGATTTAAACCTGAAATGCACACTGATTCCATAAAACAGCTCTTGCTACAATTTTACACTCATTCACTTTCAAGAGGTCATGGTTGAGCAATAGTGGCTTTGAACATAAACTAGACTGACTATTGTTTGAAGTGGCTTAAAATGTGGTTTCCTGGGTGGGATGACTACTGTAGTTGTGAATGTTAGGACACCTCATCTTGGCTCTGAAGGAGGGCTGGAAATGCTAATACAAGAGGATTCATTTTTTTTTTTCTGCATTGGCCTTACCAGGAAGAGGAAAATGCTGCATCATGGAGTAGTCTGGAAAGAGTAATGGAAACAAGCACCTTAATGCGCAATGAGTGGGTAAATGCAGGGGTCTGTAGCAAGGATAAGCAGTCAAAAATATGAAGTAACATACTCGGAGGCTTTCTTAGACTAACAGCAACTTTTCCAATGTGTTTTGAAGTAAGCAAGCAAATGTAATGTTCATGGAAGGATAACTTGCCTATACTGAGTATTGGAAAGTGATTCAAAAGGCATGATAAGTTCAATTTCTACTGCTAGTGGTTCTAGCCTCTGCAGAGCTCTAGAATAATCCAGATCATAGTAAGCATTACATAAATTAAAGCAGAATATCTTAATGTCTGTACTATTCTAATACAAATATTTGGTTTTAAAGAGCTGCTGCTTTTTTCTACCTGCACTCTCTCCCCCAGCAGTGCATCTCTTCTGATCTTACAAATTTCAAGCTCTCACTGAAGTACCTTAATTTTCTGGATGAGTCTGGCCAGCATGAAGGGTCCAACTCCAATTTATCTCCAGACTGATTAGGCCTGCTTATTCAGTGCCATGTTATGAGCAATTCTGGGCCAGAACAACGAGCCTTATAGCTGTTCCTGCCAATCTTCTCCCCTGAACTGTATACAGAAATACCAATACCACCTTCCTCAGAAAGTTGCAGCATCTGTCAAGGAGATATGACTTGGTGCCTAAAACAGAAGCCTCCTACAGGTACTACTTGTCCTTTGTGCTCATAGATGAGGGTTTGCTAAGAAAATGATGGGGTGGGCTTACACAGCTGAAAAAGGACAGCATGCAAAAGGTATGTTACTGGATAGTGATGCTTTACTACTGCTACGTACACCTAATGTAGAGATTTCTGCAAAATCTATACAATTATAATTTTGAAAAGAGTTCTTGTCTTGCCCCAAATAGAAGACGGTGGGAATTTAAACTTGGAAAAATAACTAGTATTTCTGGGAATTAACAGCTTTTGGTGGAAGTGTACATTCTGGAATACTGGAACATCATCTCACATTCTGCTGTACTGACAAGTGACAATCCAAATCTAAAGCAGCAGTTGCTCACTAAAATGGAAGTATGCATTCTGTACCCCTTTGACCCCTTGCAAGCATAATGGCATCTAACTATTCTGAACATCATCTGCTTTCCTAGGCTGCCTCTCTTGCAGGGCATGAAGCTGAGTTATGCTGAAAGACTGTAAGTATGATCATAGAGAAAATTTTTCTATGTCTTCCTCCTTGGCAAGGGCACAGTCTTGGATTCACTCTATGGCAACTGCTCAGGCACAGAATGAATACTGGCTTTTCCTGTTTTAAAGCATTCAGTCTCTTGTAAAGAATCAGGGTGTACAGTTCAAATGCTTTGTGTGAAAAGCCTCCCAAAGCTTTTGCTTTAGGATACAATAAAAACACAAAGACACTCTACAAATAAACCCTACAAGACATTTGTTATCTTTGACAATTTTAGTTTTACAAATACAGGATTTAACTTGACTTAAGTTGGTGGCTCTGATGGCTGTTAGGCACAAAGCCTCTTCAGTTATGACCTAAGGATGTTGCAAGATCTGAAGGTAAGCCTGTATTTGGCAGATATTTATGGAGAAATACATACCTTATTTTAAATACTGTGTTGGCAGCTACTGCATAGTGTTTTGTGCTATTTATTTTAGGAGAGAATCTGCAAAATGAACAATTTAGGCAATTCAGATCCATGCAATATGACCCATCAAAGGATACATGGGTCAGGCACAGAATGCATGAAATAGGAAATTCTTTGAAGTGATATTTTGGTAGAAACCAGGATTTTGTTTTGGATAACACTGCTTTAGAGATGGGAAGATTTCTCCTCAATCACTTGACATGCATTGGCCATTAATGTTCTGATCAGTGTAACAGTTTAATTCATTGAGGACCATCATTCAAAAAGCATTCTAATAAATAAGTGTTTTTAAACAGAAAGAAAACTCTGGAAAAGGTACTTTTTGTCATATTTTAATCTCCCCAAAAGATGAGTCATTCTTAGCTTTTTTCCTTTTGCCAAATCAACTAGACTTCATTCTAATAAATCTAGCAGTATATAGACATGAATTACAACTTGCTATCTTCTTCCTGTCTTCCCCATTCCAGTCTGCCAAAGATGATTGTAGGAAATCAGTGAGGGACAGATGGGGTAAGATATGCAGCTGTGGATTTGTCTACTTTATCATATTTCTATCTTGCCTTTTGATCTTCTCTTCTGCTGTCTTCTTCAAGATGTCACCCACTCTCAGTAAACCTTGGGAGTACTTTTTATATGGTAGCATCTTTCGGTGCTGTAGCCCAGAGCAACTCATAGGAGAACTTTTTCAACAAGATCTATGGAAACAACAGCTTTGGAAAAAGAAATAATTAAAGAGAGCTTTTTTTCCCAATTGGAAAAACAACATTATGAGTTTCACTATGAAGTTTTTAAGCCCAAAAAAATTTACAGGCCAAATATCACCAGAATGGCTTGGCTGGTTACTTAGTCCATAATGATTCTATAAAGCCCATCGTATCTTAGCAGAACATAGCTAAATTGATGCCATCATAAGAAATTAGTTTCTGATTGTCCCAGGCAGTCAAAAGTTACAGCACATGAAACTGCCTGAACACAAGAAAACAAGCAAAGAGGTTAGGGAGTCTTCATCCTTGGAGAAACTCAGAACTCAGCTAGACACAGCCCTGAGCAATGTGCTGAAGATGATGCTGCTTTTAGCAGGGGTTTGGAGTAGATAACCTGCAGAGGCCCTTGCCAAACCTCAGTAATTCTATGATCCTGAAATTCTTGAGCAGGAGGTGTGATTCTACTGGGTTTGTTCATTATCCTCATGGATATTATTTCTGTACATAGACGGAATTCAACAAAGACATCAGTTACTGAAACGATCAAACCTGAGGCAGAGCAAGAAAGCAACAGACTGTTTTCTTTCTCTTATCTCAGACTGGCCTGACCAAAAGGCTTGCTGATATTTCACTGCTAGTAATGCATACTGTGATAGCTGAGCTTGGATCACTTCTGCTCTAATAAACCTTTTTGAACGACGACTGGCTGTCTGTAGTTCATAGGAAAGCCCACAGATTTTAACATGATCTCTAGAAAGCTGCAGACCTATGGAAATCAGCTTCTCCTCAAGAAGAGGATTTCTCTTTCTGTTATTTGCCTCTTTCAGGTGTAGAGAGAAAAAAAAAAAATGTAGCTGTTTCTAAGGAAAATTAAACTCTAGCTTATCTGAAGATGTGTGTGGTTTCATTGCCCTGCTCTCTACTTAGGACTCTTGAAAGAACTTGGTCCTATTTCTCAAAGTTATTCTTTTGTTTTTATTTTGGTTTCAAGTGTTTAAGGTCAGCTTCTAAAAAAAAGAAGGTTCTCCTGCAGGTATATAAAGTTAATGAAATTTATATTATTCTAATGGATCAAGACAAAGAACACTGGAAAGTATGTTTTTAGTCATAGAAGACTATAATTTACACAGAATTGAGAAGCTGACTTTTCTCCTTGCCTTAGTCCATGGAGTGGTGGTGTTACAGGCTTTTATCCAATTGAGCAAAGTATTGGTGAAATTAAATGAAATACCATATCAGTTCTGATGTTGCATACAAATGTTCCCTTCTGCCTTGAGTTTCAGAAATATTTTGCTACACTTAACTTAGTGTTATATCAGACTTGTATTATCTTTTTATTGATTCTCACATAATTGCCTATAAAACTTTAATGCTAATGTAACTGCCATTCTGATCTTAAAAATGTTGTAATAGGAAAAGGTTTCAAAGAGTCCATGCATAACGTGTCTAGTAAAACTAGCTGCCTGGCTGATCAAATGTTAATCAGATTGTTCAACCCAAAATTTGACATTCTAAATACTGAAAAATTTGTGTGTGAAAAAAAATGAGTGCCTATAACACTAACTTCCAATATACTGTTTAATACTCTCTACCTTAAAGGTACAGAAATCTTTAGAATTTTCATCTGTAGAGTCAATATACTGAAGCATGTTTCATTTCAAAAGTCTTAAAGATTCAATAAAAGTCTACAGCAGGAGGTTAAAAGTATTCTGAAGTGCCATTTTTAAAGAGATTGGGATGCCCAGCCAATTCTGTAGGCATGTCAGTATTTGAATACAGTTACTATGGCTTTAAATATCACTGACTTCAGTCTTTTTCAAAAGGGCCATAAACAGTCCAAATCAGCATATCAACTAAATGATCAAGTGTCAGCTTGATACCAATCAAAACAATCAGCATTTTATATATTTGAATGAAGAAGTGCTACAGGCTTTTTGATCACTGGATGAGGAATGTGAACTGATAAAATACCAGTTGAGAAAATTATTTTCCATTGGTTTTCTTCATTACTGTCCCCAAAGGCAGTCAGCACAACCAATAGACCCCTCAGTGTTTGTTTTCCAAAGTCATGCTTCTCTCTGCCAATCATGGTCCTAAAGACTGAAATACTCATGCACATGGACACCTTCACACATGCTATCATATACTCAATTTGAAACATCACACATGGAATCAATCCAAGTCCAACAGTTAAGCCATAGATAGCTATTTCCAAACTGACTACATTTGGGATATTGCCAAATAAAAAAATGTGCTTTCTTGCCTTTTTTTAGTCTTGTAAGTCTTGATGATTGTGCTGCAACTCAGAAATCAGGCCTTAGTAGAAACTTCATGGAAAAAACTATTTAGGTATTAAGCACCCTAATAAAATTATAGAGCTTAAGTGGTTTGCTTTTGTTTTATGAAATGAAAGGGCTTAGCCATTTCTAAGAAGGATTTTTTTTCCTGTTCATGCCTGTTTTTCTACCATCTCCAAGATTTTGAACAAACTTAGACACTTCTCAAGGAGGATCTCCTGGTGTTGGGGATCTCTTTTACTACCCCAGCAGGGAGTGTAGACAAGTTCAGCTTATAAGTAGCTATACAGTCAGCCTTGTTGGCTTTCCAGCAAACCTATAGCTTTTATAAGCAAACTGCTCTGCCTCATTGCAGGGATGTGATTGGGTTGCAACTGAGCCTTTCACAGAGTAGGGCTGTAATATATGATGCTGCCTAGGTTACCACTCCTCTCTTCCTGCAGTGCTTCCTCCATTGTGCCATTTCAACAGCTTCTGTGACAGTGTGGTCAACCACACCGGAACCATTTCTGGGTAAACTGCTGCTGCAGACTGGTGGTGTGGGGTGTTCTATGCTGAGCAAAAACTCCAGCACAGATGTGCTCCCCTGTGACTCCAGTCTAGAGCTTGAGGAACTAACAACCAAGGCGCTGTAGATGAAGGAAGTAGGAATTGAAAGGGAAGAGTGTAAGGAAACATATGAGCAATGAGAAGGTTTTTGAAAACTTTTGGGAAAGAAAAGCAGGGTAACAGCATAGGAGTAAGAAGAGCAAAAAACATGAATATACAAGTTGCAAAGCTTTTGTTTTAAAGCAGATTTATCAATCTTGAGGCACTATTGTTCAAAGCACTACAAACTATGCCCTCTACTTATGCTAGAGTATTTCGGTCACCTTTACTTCTTGTTTTGGTTGAGGGAAGAACCAGTGATGATCTGTGCTGTGAATCTGAATACCAAAATTTGACAACCACTATGGATCATGCTAGGATTTCACATAAGTGATGATAGGTTTGGGGGTGTGAACACCAACTGTTCTTGGTAAACTGATGGAAAAAAACTTAATCTAATGGTTTTTATTTAAAATACCAAAATTAAACATGGATAACATAATTAAGTGGTGTGTCACAGTAAAGTGGACTTATCTGTAAGTGTTCATATATTTTTGGTGAAGACAAAGTTTCACGATCATATTGAATACTAAGGCAGGAAAATTTCCTTGCATCAGGAGCAATCTTGAAGGCAGCTCTTGTAGCAATCATGGAAATTTTCTGGCAACAGCTGGGAAATTCAAAAAACAGCATCTTTTAGGGATACAAGAATAAGCTGCTTATATTAATGACAGGCTATGTTCTTCAAAATATAAACCAAGTTAAAGATGAACTCTCAAACTAGAGTAGAAGTAGCCAGCAAACAATTCCTAAGTAAGAATTAGGGGGAAAAAATAATGTAAACTGCACACAGAGTAAGTTAGACCTTTTGTCTCCAACAGGCTTCCTTCTGATCATTTTAGTCTGAATTTAGTATTTTGTCTCCATCAGAAAGATGGTGTGGTGTGAAAATATTTGTTAGGTTGCAGCCTTACAGTATATTGATGGAAAACTGCCTGGATTTGTTCTGAATGGGCAGAAGCCACCAAGACCATGCTCCCTGGGCAATTCCTGGTACTGCACCTGCAAAAGTTGTGGCACTCAGGTATTCCTTGTAACTTTGAAATTAAATTGCAGCAATTTGCTGCATATCTTGTCTGCTTTGTGGCCCTGTTGAGGCTCCCTGCAACTAGGACCAGTCTTCACAGTACCTGTATTGCTAATTGCCACTGTAAAACTCCCTGGGGAACGGCAACTGGGGATTGTGATGGAGATTCTGCACATAGTGTGTCCATATGCTGCAGCCTTGCAATTAGTAATGTGCAAGATGATAAAAACAGGTAACGTTCCGTGATACAACAGAATGCTACTGGAAGCCTGAGGGTTTGTGGGTTTTTTTGCAAATTTGTTCTAATGAGAAAACTGGGGGCATTCTTCCTGGATTAGTATTTTGTGATGCTAAGCAGACGCCTCCTTCTGCTTCACTCTGCTCTACGGTACATGGTGTGTTCAGCCATTCAGGAGTTGTCCCTCTGAAACAGAACCTGACATTATGCTCAGATCAGCAAAAAATTTCATAATATTAGAGCCACTGCAAGAAGGGGTTGACACAAGCTGACACACATACAGCTATGTATGTATACAGCCTTCCTGCAAGAGAAGAAAGGGAGTTTTAAAAAGGAATATGCGGAACGGGTATGTGAAGTTCGGACTTTCTACCCCCAAAATGACCCGCTATACATGCATGCCTCACCAGTGGAATAGGGCCTGTTGATTAGATTTTTACCATTTTATAAGCATGATGTGTGACATAACGATATCACCAATTTTGGAATCAGACAAGTGTCTAGAGATCTGATCTATGGTGGCAGCTTTTATACTTGATAGAGGCACACAAGCAGAACAACGTGTCATTGCTGGGTGATGTCCAGCTTCTCATCCATGGGTATCCCCAGTACCCTCTCCACTGTCTTCAATCCATTCGTCCCTCAGTGTATACTGATACTGGCCATTGCCTCAAGCCAGGTGCAGGACAATTTTAAACTTTGTGATGTTTGCACATGCCAACTCCTCAAGCCTGTCGAGGTCCTCTGAATGGTATCCCTTCCCCTGTATCAACTGAACAACTCAGCTTGGTGTCACCCACAAAATTCCTGAAGGTGCACTCGATCCCACTCACTATCAATGTCATTAATAAAGACATTAAATACGATAGGCCCCAAAACAGACCCCTGAGGGGATACCACTCAGCACTGGTAGCTCTTTGGTTGCAGTCATACAATTCCTTGCCATCTAATAGTCCATCTATCAAATCTACATCAATTTAGCAGCAAAAGCATTGGAAGGGACGGATTAAAGGCTTTAGAGAAGTAAAGTGACATTCTTACCTTTCCTTTGTCCCCTGATGCAGTCACTCCATCACAGGCAGCCACTAGATTAGTTGGGCATGATTTGCTCTTGGTGAAGCTGTGTCAGCTGTCTCTAACCACCTTTATACAATCACCTCTCATACGCTTTGACATCACTTCCAGCAGGACCTGCTCCATGATCTTGTTGGGCACAAAGGTGAGGCTGACTGGTCAGCAGTTCCCAAGGTCTGGGCGTGATAATCGCTTTTCTCCAGTGCCTGAGATAGTTACAGGTAGTCAGTGTCACTCCAGTCACCACCGACTGATAGTCAGAGCCTGATTATCATGACTTTTCAAATATGATGGAAACATGGCTCAGCCATTACACCTGCCAATTCCCTCAGAACCCCAGGATGTTTCTTAAGCTAAAAGGAGCATCATATGTATTCCAAATCATCCTTGTATTTCAAATCATTATGTATCTACTCGACATTCTTTTCTATTCCATTCTCTTGCTGCTGTTGGCAAACAGATTTTAACGGGATTTTGATATGAAAACTTCAACAGAAGCAAAAAACCACTACTACTCCACAAGTTATTTCATCGATTTAATATTTATTTTATTTTCATAACCATGTTGATGGAGGAGAAAAGATCATAAGGTGTAAGGGTTCTACAACAGCAAGACAGCCTTCAATTAAATCTTTATGCCCTTGGACTATATTCTCTTCCTGCATGTAGGTGGATGAATACCCAACACCACGCTGGCAAAGCAGATCTCACACTCCCCTCTAGTGACAGAGTATGATCTCCTGAGGGCTCTCAGCAGCCCAGACAGCTCTGCTGCTAACACAGCTCCCGATAGGATCCCACATAATTACAGTTGGGGCTCTTAGTTTTATTTTAAAGTAGGATTAAAACTAAGTTAAAATACCATATTTTAGACATGAAAGAATTTTTGGTGGGATACTATATTGCTAGTATATTTACCCCTTGTGCTCATGTATTGTTTTACATCAATTATTATTATGAAATCATATGTGATTAGTGTAATTAATGTGTGCACTGCAGCATACATGCACCGAGGTTATCATATTTGTCCATGTATCTTTGAATTCTTCACATCCTTCTACTAATTCTTTTCCTGCAGTGACCATGCAGTCAGCACAAGACTGGAATTACCATATTAAAGTGTTCTTCTATAGATACCACTTTTGTTTGGACATATACTACCTTAACACAGTGCCTGAGATTAAAAAAAATCTCCTTAGCTGCTGAAACAGCAGCCTGCTGACACACGATGTTTGGAACATATTTTCTGAGGCACCATTTATCATTGTCATCACAGTGCACAACAATTTACCAGAGTAAATTACTCTTGCATATCACAACCTTAAAAAGACAATGCCAACTCATAACTGTATTATTAGAAGTTACAATAATCTTAAAATAATTCTAAAAATAAAATCAATACATACTAATGCAGGAACATAATCATCATAAAAACTTACCTGCCAGCTTTATAAATACAGTCACTATAGCTGACTACATGTCTGCAATAAAGGAATACTTTGCTTCCTATGAGCATTTTTGAGTCCTTGAAGTGGTCTCAGGTGAGGAGAAACAGCAAGGAAGAGACTGACTTTGTAAGCCCTACAATTTGAGAAATACTCATCTATCAATTTGTAGAAAGAGGGATGCCACTCTCCAAAATCACAGCCCTTCCTTTGCTTTATGCCTGTCACTTGGTAATTTATAGTCAAGTAATTTTGGGGGCAGGTAGAGATTCCAGTTTATTGCTAGCATATCCAAATTATTTAGATATACTTAGCTGCTGGAAGCATAGCAGCTCTAAAGAAGGCAAAAGGGAAAGGATTCAATAGGACTGAGAATTGTCATTCATCTCAGTTTCTAAAAAAAGTAATGCTTCTGACCACTGGTTTTTAGGTAGCTTCCAGAACAGATCCAAACCCAAAACCACAAACCTGAAAATATGTAGCACACAATTCAAGCAGCAGAGATGGTATAGAGATGGCTCTTGATTCAAGCATTCAGGAGATGAGAAAACACAGAATAAATTAAGATCACACAAAGTCTGGTACTAGCCCAGAGGGATAGAATCTAAATGTCACTTCCCTCATGACACATTGACAGCTGGAGAAACCTGGTAGAAAGAAGATAGTTGCAAAAAAGACTGAGACAGGCTGGAAGAATTTAATAATAGTGAATTATTCCTAATTTAAATTTAACTAGTTAACTTACTGTTCCTGCAGAGGGGGTAGAGTGCAGAACATTTAAGTCTTATCATTACCAACTTTTTTAATGCTACATTTCATTTTGTGATGTAAATCACAAAGACTAAAATGAAAGGATGGGAGGGTGAGCTGTGTAGAAGAGAAAAAAAAAAAACAACAAAACAACAAACCAAATAACCAAAACAAAACTCCACCAATAAGCCAAATCAAAAACAAATAATGGCAGAAATACTGTAGCTTTTGCTAGGTCCGAGTTAAAATCAATGTGTCTTGTCCCACCACTTATTTTTTAAAAGGCTTTCATATTATGAAGTCAAAATGGCAAATTATCAGCCTACATAACCTCAGTGTAAGGAGTGCTAGTAGATTTTCATGGAAACTGCGTTATATACTTGTGATAATCCTACTTTTTTCACCACTTCAAAAGTTATTATTTTAAATGTGCATTTCATGGTTAAACACAATTTATTTGGAACTGTCCTATAAGTGACAATTGTTATATGTTGGCCTAATTACTGACCTGATTCTGTAGACGTAGAAGTTTAATGTCAGAACAACCACTAAAAGGCAGACTGGATTTTAAAAAGAAAGAAAGGGTAATTGCAGTATGAGATACTTCATCAGGAACACTTGCATATCGAATGACAGCTTTGACATCACAGCCCTTCTCTTTGCTAAGTGCTGTCAACCCCGTTTTTACTAGCATAGCTACGGGAGCAGTACTTTTCCAGCGAAGTTGTTTCCCTCACCTAGCTTTCCACGAAGTTGCATAAACATTCACAGCACTACTAACAATAACGTTGCAGCGTTGGGGTTTTCTTGATTTTTTTAAGGTAGGTGAGTTTTTAGAGCAGTAAAGGTCTGTTAAAACACCACTCTGTATGATACAGACACGAGTGCCAACTTAGAAATCTAGAAAGTCTGACTAAAATAAGAAACAACCGATGAAAAAGAAGACAAGAGGCCAAACTACCTAAGGTAGCTTAATACAAAATCAGTCTGAGGTTTTAAACACAGCTACCTTGCATGAATTTGTAAGTCACAAAATTGAGGTAACACAGGCCAGACTTTGCACCGGCCGAGCTTCCCACGTACGACTCCGGCTCCGCCGAACCGTTCCCCCCACCGAGAGTTCAGCCCCCCCATCCCCTAAGCCGCCGTGTCTCGACCCGGTGGACAGACTCGGAGGGTTTAATTTTCCCGTTTTCCCTGGGGAAGCCGGCGCGCTGCAACCGCGCGGAGCCGGGGCAGGCGGGGGCGCTGCGGCTTTAAGAGAGATCCGCGCACCGGGCCCGCGGCGCG
>WEIU01011541.1:10305-20889 GCA_013389925.1 Aegithalos caudatus | reverse complement strand
TCCCTGTCTTTGATGATGTTAATAATCTAGGGAGTCTACTCTACTATAATTTTTGTCTGTTCCTTGGAATGCTTTGCCACTTATGAATGATAACTATTTTGGTTTCAGAAGAAATAAGCAAGCACTCCAACATTGTAGGGGTGGTGCAGCATATCTTCAATCATGTATTTACTGAATTTAGTATTTTTCTTCAGTGAATTGGTTGTCCAAGTATTGTGTCTGTTACTTATTTGCTAGTGCTGCTTATTGACTCAGACACTGCAGAGCTAAGTGCCAAGGTTCTTTCTGGCACCTTAGCCAGAGATTTTCTGTAAGAATCTCATGCTGAAGACTTTTGATAAATAAATTTAGTAAGCAGATCATCCAGAAAGTAATATTTCTGATGCATTTAATCAGAGTACTAATGCAATAGTGTTTCCTGATGTCAAGGAAATACTGTAAAATTTTGAAAAAGAGTATCAGAATTAGTGAATTTAAATATTAATGTTGTCATTCTTTAGTATTTCACAGAGTAAATAACTTCTGGAAGTCCACCCTGCCTACAAAAGCTTTTGTTTTGATTTTCATAGAAAACTGATAATTGTTACTTGTTTTTGTTTTGAGACAGACTGTCTATTTGAGGAAACTGTGGAATACTTGGGAATTGTATGAAAAACTGTGGGATATTTCCCAAGATCATAATCAGATAAAACTTCCAAAGAGACAACCTCCTGAGGCAGTTGCCTTGGCTAAGTTGAAAGGAACTGACACAAAGGGGAAAAAATTTCACTGAGACTGAGAATTTCCTGAGGAATGTCCTTGTCGCTTGGACACAGCTTCCATGTCATATTTTTTGTTGTTTCATGGCTGAGGTATTTTTCTCAAGATGAAAGAAAAGGCATTTTCTAAAGAACTGGATTCAAAATGAAGGCATAGGCAATGAATCCAGACAACCCTGATCTTACAAAAAAACTTCCTGTATGTTGGTAGCAGGAACATTCTGTTTCTATCTTTGTTTTTCCTCCTTTTTGTGATATGAAAAGAAGGGAAATATTATCTGCAAACTAATAATAAGTTACGATCAGAAGATACTGTATGTCTCATTGCACAGTTTTGAAAAGCATTCTCTGAGGTAATTTAGGCTAGACAGATTTTTGAAATGTAGACATCACACAATCTTTAGAACCAGTTTCATTATTTGAATGTCAGGACCTGTATCATGAAAGGTCTTTTGCAGAAAATTTGTTTCTTCTCACTCAGCAGAGAATTTTACTTTTGCATTTTTGAGCATTTTTACTTAATAAGGGAAGAGAAGATGGTTCTATAGAATTGGAAAACCACACTGTTAACATGCTAAGCATAGCTTCAGCTTTTCAAGCAAATGAGCTAATTAAAGGTGCAAAGCTGACTCCATGACAGATGTTCAATGGTTTAGTGTACTTGAACACTTATTTCAGGTTAGCATTTTTCTGATGAAACACACACTATGAAAGATTTAAACCATTTTAAAAACATCCTTTCTCTCATTTCCAAGTAACTCAGGTGTATGAAAATGAGGATGAACCAGAGGGGCATATTGATTAAGACTTCTTTTTTCATGATGTTGAACCTAGCTTGCTTCAGCAGAGTTCTAACAGTTACACATTGGACGTTGCAAGAGTGCTTTCACTTTTCATTTTACTGAGGGCATGATTCTCCATGAATATATTCAAATAAGCAGTAAATTGGAAAGAGACTACAGATTTTGTTATCTACCAGATGATAATCTTCCAATATAATGTAGATCCTCCCCAGCATGTAATAAACCTTAGGTGACACAGTAGCATGTTTTATTTCTTCTGTACTGATTCCAGGTAGTCTGTTCAAGGGAGATGGAGATCTAGCTTTTCCCTAACATTACAAGTTATAACAAGTTGTTCAGAAGTTAAGCATTTTTAAAATTCTTATGGTTTAGAAAGAAAAGAAATTAGTTTTTACCTAAATGCACAAGAGCATTTTTCTTTAATTCAGTCACCCTGGGCCAATTCTACTTAGCAATAAACTGGTCCAGATCTATCCTCCCATCCTAGCTGCCACCTTAATTTCCACTCCTTGTTTCTGATATGAAATGACCAGAGCCATTCTGGGTTCACAGAAAGATAATGATCATAGACACCATTAGGAAATTTTATCAAGTCTAAGGTAGATTGATACCAAAGTAATATGGTTTGATGGCATTCTGTGGGTAGACAGTCCGCAGGCAGGAATGCAACAGGAGAAACTTACTGAAGAGCTATTAAGGGAGATGGACTTTTTGAGTTTGGACTCGAACTGGTTTTACACTGCAAAATCATGGGGGGATGCTGATAATAGCCAGGTCATAGTTTTGATACTGATCGCTGCATCTCTACAGAAACAGTTACTCTCCATTTTAAAAATATTTGAGTTAACTATATCTGTGACTTTGAGTAATTTTGAAGAAACATTGACAATATTGAAAGATACAGTCTTCTCCATTTATATACTTTCTGATCTAAATTTACTGAAGTAAGTGGATAGAATATGATTTTATTTAATGTAGTCATACTGGTCTGGACCAAAGGCTATTGAAATCAAAGTAACATGCCACTTAGTTCTGTGACTTTGGGACTGAGTTTATACATCCAGATTCTAAACAGATGCTTAGGCCATTTTCTTTGTGTTCAAGTATCCCAGCTCATAGTATTGGCTTGAAGGAGGAAAACATACCTGTTTTGAAGAATAATTCAAGTTCAAAGTAGGAAGTCAATATTAACAATGTTTTTGACTTTCTGCCACAAGTAAAAGCATGGATTGCATCTGTAAGCTTAAAAAAAAAAACCAAAACAAAAAAAACAAACAAGTAAAAAACCCCACAAAAACAAAACAAAACAAGAACAACACCACCAAAAAAAAAAAAAAAAAAAAAACCCCAAAAAAAAAAAAAAAAAAACAAACCAAAAAAAACCAAAAAAAAAAAAAACAACCCTCCTTCTGTTATATAATATGGAAATTAAGATCCTTGATCCTGAGGATTTTGAATTAAAATTATATTCTTTCTATCAAATTAATATTCCCTTCTGTTAAGCAACATATTCTACAGCAAAGTTTTACCAAGAGAAAAATACATTGTAGAATATATAAATATAAGAACAATAGATTTTTTCTTTATTTAGCTATGCTGAAGTAATAAATATGTTTGAGGGAAAGAACTTGGAGGAACAGTTTTTTCTTGAATTGATTTTAGTTTCAAAAGTAGATAAAGAGTTTTCATTGAGGGTTTCAAATAACTGACATCATATAAAGGGAAATGGAGCTGAGGTTAGGAATTCAGTAGAACACATAGAGTCCAACAGCACTGGTATTTAAAGAGATGTTTTGATAGAGTGGTAGAAATAAATAAATAAATGCATTGTTCTTTATATTTACCTCTGAAGTTCTCAATGTTGACTAGTTAAATAAATGGGTTAGATCAAACTGTCCCAACTGTAAAAGAGTTTAATAATATACATGAATTAATTTCTATATATTTATGATGCATTCAAACATGTTTGCTTCTCTATTGTACATCTATTCCAACATTGCCAACATAAGATTTCACCATGTTTACTGATCTTGAATCATTAGAAAAAAATCAGCCCTGATTTTTAGTGCTAGGAATCAAAGAAGCAAAGAGAGAAAAAATGGCAGTACACTCTTCTATTTTTTTAAAGTGGATGTTTACTTAAAAAGTCTGTTAACAAAAATATGTATTCTCCTGCTGAAGTATTCATTTTGTATGGATGTATTCATATTGGCAGGTATGTATTTATAAGCCATTTATTAGCAGATAAAGTGCACTCAGAAAGCTTTATCTTTTAGTAGCAGCACAATCCATTAGGAAGGACCTCTCTAAGATATTGGATGACATTGCATGTAGTAATAAGTACTTTTTTTCCTGTAAATATAGAGGTTACTTTACAAAAATATATTTAACCCTCTCCCTCCATTGCTAACAGTTTTTCATATTTTATTGGATAATAGAATATTAGACAAAGAAAAAAAAAGGAATCATATTGCCCTTTTAAAATACAATTTTCAGGCTTGTTTTCTGAAGATTATCCTCATAATATTTTAATTAATTATATATATGGTTTAAATAATGTGGGTTTTTTTCTCTTTCTCTTTCACATTACCATAGTAATAACTCATGGAACAATGTGACATTTTTATGGAGGCAGCATATATTTAAATAATATGCTAAGGTATCTTCTTGTAAGTTATTTGGTGTTTCCTAGCTTGCTGGCACTGTTTCACTTTCCACATTGCTGACTTTCAAAATTGTCTAAATTAAATGGTGTTCAAGGAACAACATTAGGCTGTCAAATGACAGTACATGAAGTTGGAAAGCAGTAGTAACAGATTTATGGAGAGAATAAACCTACCTACACAGCATGACTAATTTGATGCTCAGCTAGCAGTGATGTGAGCAGCAGATGTGATCAATGTGTCCACTCTTCAGGCTTATACAAGTAATTTTCACTGTGGTGAGTATTACAAATAAATCTCTACAGCACAGTAAAGTGCTGTTATCTACCTGCCCAGAGAAATGCAGTGATGATATTGCTGCCCCAAACCTGCCCCAAGCCAAAAAACAACCTGTTGTGGTAAAGTCAGGGAAGGTAACAACCTCGGTGTGAAGAGTAGTTCAGTCATAAATATTTCTCAGTAAAATTTCTTGGACTGTTTCTTCTCATGACTCTTCAGACTGGCTTACTTGAAAGAACCAGGCTGGATTTCAGTATATTCTTTTTAATTGTTCTTATTCAATGATGACTCATGTTCTAACATGTAGTTCTGACTTTACAAATGTGATTTGGATCAATTTTTGTCTTCAGTAGGAACTTCAGGTCAACTGCCCTGACAACAGGGTCTTTAGTAACCAAACTGGGGTGTTTGGAATTTTCCACATAAAATACATGACATTTTTGAAATTATGTGTTCAAGGGACAACTTTGTTTTTCTACTTTTTAAGTAATTTCTTTCTAAGTGTCTGAGAACTAAATGAATTCTTCAGTAAAATGATGTACATAAACTCATAATATGTGCTTTTTCTTCACATGTCCTGTGCAGAAGTTATTTCCCTAAAGGCAGCCAGTGTTTATGTGTTGAAGGTGAAGCAGCTAATAGCTTAATTTGTAATTGTGTTTCTTTATAGTACTTACAGTGCTTTACAAATGATTCAGCAGTTTCTGAATTCCACAGGTTCTATAAGACATTTATTAATGTATTCCAATTATTAACAGTCTTCTTTGGGGCTGCTGGTGGTACATTTTTCAGAGAGAGACATATGGATTCAATTCCCAAATCTACATCTAAACTCATCAACTTTTTTCAGATTTTGTGGGGAGGTTGATTCATGTGGAAAGGTGTGCAGAATAAGAAGAAAAAGAATATATAAACTTCATATTTAGTTTCATTTTTTTATCACAAGAGTGGCAAGAATAAATTAATGGTTAGACAAATTCACAGCAATATAGAACACAAATTTCAGATGGTGATGATGATGGTGATGATAATGATGGTGGTGATGAAAACGGTGATGATGATTGCAGCAAAATACTATGCCAAGGAAGGAAGAGGATGTTGCTACTCCAAATATTACTGCTCAATGTTCAGTTGTTTGTCTGCCTGCTTTGAGGCTCTAGGTTTGTGTGGGTACTGAGGTTATCAGGGGTCCTTGGTGGTCCCCCTCTCCTGTCACCCTAGCTGCAGCTTCCAGCAGCTGGAGCTGGTCAGTGCCATTCCTTTGTGTCAGCTCGCATGACTTCAGTGGGAACATAAGCTTTGGAATGAGATGAAGATGAGCTCAGGCTTGAGTAGCAGCATTTTAACACCAGATTTATACTTTGGTTGGACAGGGTTTAAATATGACATAGCACATAGCTGGACTCATCTCTGCAGTATTTTTCTCTATGTTGTATTTGTTATGGAGTTGTGATTGAGTGTGGTTTGGGAAAAATCTAACTCCCCCAATAGTGCTGTTGGAACTGTGCAGTAACTTCACAGGAGAGTAACATCTCTTTTTGTAGATTTTTACCTGACAATTTCTATTCTGCCAAAACACTTGCCAAGAGCCCTGTCTTCAGGCTGTACTTCCTACCATCTGTCATGGCCCTTGTGTTAGATTGCCTAGGTAGGTTGCAGCCATCACAAAACAGAAACAGATCTTTCCATCAGATCATCTATTTGCCAAAAGATATGTATGAATTCTGGAATTTCACTTTGGTGTGAGGATGTCTTTCCTTATTATATATTAACATTTCCAGTTTTGTTTAGTTGTTGAGCATAAAACCCAGCCAACTATCTATTCGAACATATTTAAGCATAAAATATTTTGGAAATTAAAAATTTAATTTAATTTTTTTTATGCTTCCTGTCATACTAAATTGCTAAATAATTAGTCTTCCTTAAGTGTGTATTTATGTTTAACAATATATCTATTATATATGAATAACTTTCTATTCTCAAAGGAAAAAATCATGGTGCCTGTTCTGTTATAAATATCTAGAAAAAGAAAGATCTGCCCTTGAGGATTTTCAGTGCTGGATGCTTAAATTTATATAGTTGCAACAGAAAAGCAGTTTAACTCTTCAGGAGCATTTTTTCACTGCTGAGGTTAAACTTTAGATTAGAAACAGGAAATGACTGAAAGAAATAATATGAGGAGGAGCTGGGAGAAGAGAAGGAGGGGGAGAAGAGGGGAGAGGAGAAGAGGGAAGTGGAGGGGATGCTGTAATTGCTAGACTGCCTAGCTGTTAAAAATATCTGACCATTTCAACAAAATTCACCTCTCTCAGAGTTACCGATCCTCAGCAGGAGTGGGATTTGGGAGAATTAAGGAATAAAGAAAGCAGACCTCAGGAAGTAAATACAAGTTTATATGTTAGCTGTGATTTATGTCACCTATGAGCTTGTCATTTAGAGTTTCTTGGTAGATATCAAAAAGAAAGTAGAATCTTCAAAGAACAATTCCATTTATCCTAAAGTTGACATCTAGGACAAATGGAATTAATTGCCTACTGGAGCTTGTGTTTTTACTTCCACTTACATGATCATCTTAAATTATATACTTCACTATAAGATTTAAAACATTCAATGATCTCAAGCCAAGGTGAAACAATTAGTATCTGGCAAGACTGTGAGCTGCTCACAAAATTTCTACAGTGTTAGGACTATAAGCAGAGCAGTAGTCCTATGAAATACTACAGATCTTTCACTTGTGCTGAGATTTTCCTGGACTTTTTTTGGCGTAGCAGAGTCTAGTCATTGGCTAGGTACAAAAATAATTTTGTAATTGCCATGTATTTTCTCTAATTAGAAAATAATTAAGTGTATTTCTATCTATCTATCTATCTATCTATCTATCTATCTATCTATCTATCTATCTATCTCTTCCTATCATATATATCTATACCTATATATATTCATATTTCAAAGCCAATTTGTGCATATGCAATTTGTCTAGTCTTAGGCATTTGAACAAAAGTCCTGATATTCTACAGAGAGTTGTTTGCTCCTGGAATTGCTCTCTTGGGAATCAATCGCTAAACACACCGCTGGCTGCACAGTGAGAAACAGACTGGAAGCAGTTGAAAACTACATTTATTTCAGATAAGATTGATGTTGTCTGTTCCAGCAAAATTGTGACGTGATTAAACTAATTATATACTGTTTAATGGGAAGAACACACAAATCTTAAACTTCAGCCATATCCATTCACAGTATGAGGTAATCCCTATCATGTGTTTGCAGAATCAAAAGGTATGGCATAACCCAGATACTGAAAGTGTTGAATTCATGTTTAATTACCAGTGATGACTGATTCCACAAAATCTAACTGTGCAGAAGAATATTTCACTAGTCACTGCTACACCTTACACAAAAGGAATTGGACTGGCAAGTCATTTACAGAAGTGAGACTTAGAAGAAGGCAAAAGGAAAATCCTTGCTGTTGATGTCTCCTAATCAATTTAAAAATACCTGTGAGCTCTAATAAATTGTAGAGGAAAGAAAAGAAATTTCATTAAGAAATACAAGCTTTTATAAATATATTTTGTATCTAAATAACTACTTATTCTGAAAAACATGATGTTAAGAAAAAGTTTAATATTTGTAAAAATATAGCAGGGTATAAAGTAATAGATACAGTAGAATATAGTATATAGTACAATATAAAGGTGATCTTGTATCTTGGTGACAACTGTCAAAATACACTTTCCTGAAATAAAACTGTAATATGAATATGAAATCGTGAATATTAATGAATATATATGAATACTTACATAGTACAAACTGGACTCTGAAATTGAGGGTCTAAGGTGGGGCCAAGGAAAACAATTTTGTGGTGTGCTGAAAATTATTTGATTAAGTAGGATTAAGTCTCCAATGAACTGCTGTAGAATACCTGCCCTTTTTATTTGACTGCAGAATAAGTACAGCTGTAGAAAAAGTGATTTGTAGCAAGAGAGATTTGAAATTCTCTCTGAAAGTTGTAATTTTGAATGGATAAAGCATTATAATGGGCTTTATAGTGAGAGATTATGGGAAGTAAAATATTTGTTCCTGATTTGTCAAGAGCTTGAAGGAGTGTAAACAAATACACCTCTCTTGTTTTCTCAGTAAAGATAATGAGGTTTTGTTACATATAAATCCTTTGGGAGAGATTTTAGTGCTAGGTGAAAGCTAAACTGGCCCTTTGCCTCAGAGAGAAAGAAGCATGGGACACCATCCTGATAATTATTTTCAAAACTTGAAGGAACTTATGTCTTTGTTAATAAAAGAATTAAAAAATAAGTTGAAACAGGGTATTCTTTTTGGTTCATTTGTCCTCTCCCTTCCATATTAATTTTTAAAAGAACAAGACTGTGTAGATGAAAAATATTTCTTGTTGCTGGCATTTTCAGTTTTCTTATAAAGACGACGGTGACTGAGCTTAAGGCAACGCACTATAAGTGCAATCTCCATTTATCTTCTCACTATTGACAAGATTTAACAGTCTCTTTTTTCTCTTGAACAAAAAAAAAAGTCAAATACTTGCAAAGAACAGTATGTGCTGACTACATGCATTTTTTCTACAGTCTAGAACTTTGAAAACAGAAGGAAGTTCACTATGATCACACTAATTTAGTTTTGAATGTCCAGTGAAGCGTCTGTAAAACACCCTAGCTGAGAAATAAATGTGAAACCTTTAAACAAAAATATTTGTATTTTACACGTGCCTTTGTAGCAGTAAGTTGCTGTCATATTGGCTAATGTACCACTAGGCTATTGTAGTCCTTCATCAACTGTGCTAGCAAGAGAGAGGGAAGTGCTCTTGCTAAACTGCTTCCATGTGAAGTTTCATCTGCTCATCTCCCTCACAGATGTGTGGGAATACCCAGGGCACCTGACACAGCTGCACTGACAGAACTGAAAGAGTGGACAGTAGCACAGATTGTTGGTGGTGCTCCTGAGAGAGGCTGCATTATGGCTGCAGTGCCTCGTGTTACCCACCTGGGATACAGCTGGAATGTGGCGGCCTGTACCACGCAGGCAGAGAGGCAAGAAAGTTGCTAGGGCAGCAAGACCTGTTTGTTTTCAAAGAAGCCAGAAGATCTGGCTAATGGAACTCTTCAGTTCAACAGTTGTTAGATTAAGGGAGTTTAAACACTTTTCTGGGAGTTCACCTTTCTCAGCCCACAGGAATGCACAAAGAGTTGAAGTGCTCATCTGTTTAGAGAGCAACAGAAATAAGAGGCACAGAAGAAGGAGGAGGGAAAAAAGAAAATGGGCTAAAATAAGGCTGGGGAAAGTAATGTCCCACTATATATTAATGCAAAGTGTTTGTGCCAAGAAAGAAGTCTCAGGATAGCAGAGTTATGTTTCTGAAGATAGCATGAGGTTTTGACCCCATATCAGCCCAGTTTTACCTCCAATTTGAGAATAAATTATTTAAAATAGAGAGAAGGTACTTCAAGGGCTAATTGAGACTGTGATAAAGTCTCAAATCAAAACCTTGAATAAAAATGAAAACATCCCAAATGATGCATTCTGGAATTTAATCTGTGTGGTTAGGATTCCTGTAATATATAGTAGTTAATAAGGGATGCCATTTACTATTACTGCTTTTGTGGGTTTTATGTATGGGTAGTAAATCAATGGTGATTGAGAGGTCTTTCTAACTTTTACACATCATATTTAAAATCTGCTGTTTATGTCTTGTCATTCTAGTGTGTATTTCAGATTTTAATTTTTAGCATAGACATCTGTTTCTATCTGTGTTACTTCACAGTAATAACTCTGTGGACAAATACTTAAAATTTTTAAAATATCCATACTGGAGCATACAGTTTCTGGGGCTAGCCATGCCTATCCTGTATCCCCAAGCATCTCCCAGTGCATAAAATCCTTGCCACCAAATATTACATAGTATGACAGGAAAAGGGCCTCAGCTGCATCACCCCTCCTAGAAACCGGTTGTCTTTCCAGGGATCCTACCCCCAGTGGGGACTATGAAAATTGCTCACTTTGTCAACTTGTAGGTATTGTCTACTCATACCAGGGGACTGGTTGTGTTGTGGGGAAAAA
>WEIU01011504.1:5359-28361 GCA_013389925.1 Aegithalos caudatus | reverse complement strand
TAATTAAATTCATTCCTGTTCCATATTAAGATCTGAAGTAAAAAAATATTTCCATATTCAAAATTTTCATCCTTACCTAAGTTCTTTGACATCTTCACAATTGTACATAAGAAAACTCAGTTTCTTTCCAATGCTTAAATCATTATATTCCGATCTGGAGGTTTCTCTGCTTCATGCAATAGCCTGAGCCTTTGGTATCTTTTCTGTCAGAACTTTATGACTTTCTTGAATGTTATACTCTGTAACACAGCAGTTAATATACAGGCTATATTTCAGTGGAGAGTTTAAATTTGTGTTCTCTAAAGCTGCCTTTACATATACTCATTATAAATATTTCAAGGCTCTCTTCTCTGCACTTATTTTCAGGATAGAATCAGAAGAGAATGTGAAATGAAAAGTAATCAAAATAGGATAACTCACAGCAGACACTATTATTAGAGGAATTTTTAAGTGACATGACATTCTATCTCTTAGAAATATAAGCTATACTGCATGCTAATATTTGAGTAAGAAATGGTTTTCTAGGTCATGAACAAGATATTTCTGTCTTTTGTCTGCATGCCTTCCTCAGAAAAGAGTGGGCAGGATCTGTTCATTCCAAGCTACAACAACAGGAGTATCAAGGGGTCTAGGACACAGCTGGAACAGACCCTAATTGAGGTATCAAGGCCGATGTGTCAAGATACATGTATATTTATAAATAAAGTTGGGTTTGGTGTGGGTTTTGCCTTACGGTCTCCCTGAAATCTTCCATGCAGTTAGAGCTTTAATTGGCAACATAAGCACCCTTATTAATACATGATTTGGGTTAATGCCAGTTTAAGGAACTGTAACTGTGCTGAGGACTATAGGAGTTGAATTTAAAAATTATATCTTTTATGCTTTTTATATCTTTGAAAGGAATTATGATACATATATAGAAACTTTTCAACTTCTATTATCAGAAAAATCATATATCCAGCATACTTCTTAACAGATGTTTATTCACAGCTATTTCCAATTAACTTATTCCTGCCTGTGCAGACAGTCTTGAGAGCTGTGGTTTAATGGAAAGTCATCTGATTTTCTCTCTGGGACACAGCTGGATTTCCACATCAGAGGGAAGATATGTCAGACTGTTAATATAAAATTTCACACAGAAACTTTGGACTGCTTAGAAGCCTTTTATGGCACATGATATATTTTTATTATCATTGAATTAGAAGTAACAGAAGAAGCTTATTTGTGTCTAATCAGATATTGACATGATGGTAGAAGAAAAACAATTGTGTCATGAATAGTCCCTAATGGGAGTGTATAACAGTAAGGTCAGTGGAGTGGAACAGAAAGAAAGCAGGATCTGTAAATAGCCTGTAAAATTCTTTTCTCTTTGTTCTTCAGACTGGTATAAAATATTTATGTGACAAGATTAAAATAAGGTGTATTTTCTAATATTGTATATTTGTGCTTTATTGATAATTGTCTTGTGTTACAAGTGAAATTAAAAAACATATAAATAAATGAAATCAAACACACCAGCAATGAAAATCACCAAGCAGACTCCCCAAAACCCCAAACCTTGTCTTCTGCTCTGCTTACATGATGCTTAGTGCAATGTGCGTCTTTGTTATATTAGAGCCTGATGTCAACATTAGTCCTGTCATGAGTTTCCTTCTCTTTTGTATACTCACAATATCTTGCCACAAAAGTAGCACTGGTAACAGTAATGTTCGAAAATAGTGCTTAGTACATCCACATGAGTGATTATATGTTCCTGCAATTGTGCAGGAGAAGTCCAGTGCTTTGGTATCTGTAAGACAGCAAAGATTCTCTTTGTTTTCTCAGAGATTGAGAATTCATGTATTTGGATGGAATTGAAACATGAGGTTAATGTCTACACCCACAGTTATACCACCCAGAAATCAGAGAGGTCAAGGTGGTTCAAGGCAATGCCTCCTTATCATGTTTTATTACGGAAAAGACAGGTCTTCAGTTTTCCTTTTCCATTTCTTCCTTTACATTCCTTCACTTCCTTATACTGCTGTATTGTAATTGAACATTTCGTGTCATATTCATCCCATGTCTGTGACACCCATGATCTGTACTGTCCTGAACCTTTCTGTAGCTGATTGTCCTTTGATTTGAAGGTACTGACAGATTTATCACTCTTCCCACTTGACACATATTCTCTATAAACAGGAAACAACCATTTAATTTTACTAGGCCAGGATGTTTATCCTTTTCTAGGATTATATATATTAAGAATCTATTTCTGGAAGGTTACTGATATTTGTCTATCAAATACCTCTTCACTGCACTGTGATGCAAGAGCGGAAGTGGTGAAAGGCAGGGGAAAGAGAATAAATGTAATTGAGTTAATGAGGTTATCCATGTGAGTCTGCTTAGATTATCAGCTCTCTGCAGTAGGAACAGTGAGCTTGTAGCACTTTGCTAAGTGTTTGGTGCAGCTGGTCCTACCTTTTGACTGATGTGTCTATGAGCACAAAACACAGCTAACATGACAGCACACCCTGAACAAGGTGTCCAGCACAAGACTGTTCTGAGTTGTGAGACTCAATTAAAACAAACAAACCAACCCCCTTATCTAAAGACATCCATTAACCTGAGTGACAGACCTGGGCAAATAAATTTCCTATTGCTTACACTTAGAGTGTTTCCTACATCATTGTCTTCAGTCTGTCAGACTGACAACTGTTAAAAGCCTGATGTTGAACCAGACGTATCTCCAGTCCAGATCCTGGGCTTTTTACTTTTTCTTGCCAATCACTGCATAAATTAATGCTTGGGGAGTACTTCAGGTTCTGTAACCAATTTTCCAAAGCATTCTTGGCTGCAACATTTTCATAGAATCATAGAGTCTGCTTAGTTGGAAGGGACCCATCAGGATCATTGAGTGCAACTCCTGGCCCTAAGAAGAACACCCCAAGAACACCCCAACGCCATGTGCCCGAGAGCATTGTTCACACATGTCCTGAACTCTGATAGGCTTGGTGTTGTGACCACTTCACTGGGGACCATGTTACAGTTTTAGGAGAAATTAAGACCCTGAGCAAGCACTCTCTGAATTATAACTCCCTACCCTCTTTACAATTCTCTCTCAGAACTAGTTTTTAGTAATTAAATATAATTTTCCTTAATCTCTTTTCTACATGTTTTCACAGCGTAAACTCTCTTTAAAAAGATAGGGAGGCAACTACTTAATTCTTTTCTTTGTCTTTCTGACCTGTTCAGTTTGGACTGTGACACAGTAGAAGACTGGAATCCACTCAGCGTTTTCACAAAGGGGAAATGAATTTGCTGCATAATGCTAAAGTAAATTGTATAAAAATTATAGATAAAATAGATGATGAATACAGAACATCCTTTACATTGTCATGTCTTGACAATATTTGAAAGACATGGGCATTAACATTTACTAATGTTATCCAAGACCCAAGATATGGAAGGGAAAAGTAAAAACAATTAAAATGTCTGAACTCTGAACCGGTGAGATAATTTCATTGTGTTCCTTATCCACAGTAATAGGTGAAAGAAAGTGATGTTTGGTCCTACATGTTTCCACTCATTACTGACTATCTGTCGGGAGTTGGAAGTGATTCCTTCCATCATAACCACAGATGTGCCTCTAGGTACAGTTAACAAGATTTTGGATTAAAAGATAAAAAATAAGTGATGATACACCATTTAAGGACAGGACAGTTTTCATGTATAGAAGAGAACGGGGTTAGTTAGCATAAGGGAGAAATGGCACTGCAAGGGGAGGTGCAGTAGAAAATGGCAAGATGAATGTAAGCATTTGAAATGATCAACAACTTCAGAAAAAGGAATTAATGAAGATAAACCACTATACAAAAAGAGGTGCCATTTTGTACCTAGAAGCAGGTCACCTATCATAATAAGGATATTCTCGGTCTGTAGATGACCTTGGATAAATCATGAACTGAGAAGAGACATCAAACAAAAAATTCTTTTATATGGCCCTGGTGGAGACTAAGTCAAAAGAGAATTGCTCAGGACAAAAAATTCAGTAGGACAGTTGATATTAGATACTTGGTTGGAAGAAGATGTTGAAATTGAGGAAGAAGGCATAAGACTATGAAAGATTTGGAATGGGTATAGTGAGCAGAACAGCAATCTGGAATAATTTATCTTTCTTTTTGTCATGGAATGAACATTCAGTCCCCTAACTGGATCACACTAATTGCTCTATGTATTTAGCCCTACAAAAGCTGTAGTCCAGTGGTGGCTTCTATGCATATCATAATACTTTTGATATATAAAATCATCATCATCCTAATTGAATTTCATGACCTTTATCTAGGCATCTGGGTTATTTATCTGGACCATGTTTTTTCTAGCTTACTGTAATTAAATAGTTTGCCACCTGTTTAATCAGTATTGACAATCAGGAGTTTAACTCAGCTTACTTAATATGATAACCATTCAGCTGACAAAAGGAAAGCCGTTTAAACTACAAAACCAGTAGGAATTCACTGTGCTAATTAGGCATTAGGTCCCTCATGCTAACGTCGAGCTGAGGACATAAAACACGAATTATGGATTGAGCCCACTTTGCGTAGTTGCAGCTGTGTCAGTGCAGGTAATTCCTATCACAGCCAGTTCAGCCTACTGAGGCAGCCAGGACTCCTTGTGTGTTAGCAAGTAGTGTGTAGGTAGATTTGTAGACCAGCTGATGTCCATTTTCCTGCTTTCTAATTGCCAAGAGTATTTGAAACAATGCAACAAATTAGTACAAAATAAAAACTATCACATTTTGTAAACTTGTCCAAGTGTTTTGCAGAGTTTTACGGAGTTTACAGGGTTGTTCCCTCTATGGAGAACATAGTTATGGCAATTGACAGGAGAATGGTTGGTATTTCAACAAGAAATGAAAGCTGATCGAATGCTCACTTTTTTTTAATTTGACCCAAATTTTACACATCCACATGCATTTATGCTACAGAACAATAACTGATGCCTAAAATAAGAGGGTAAAAAAATTAATGTTATTTCTTCTCTGATGCCTAAAATAAGAGGGTAAAAAAATTAATATTATTTCTTCTCTTCACATATTTTTGAAAATAATCGATGCAATTGGTTGAGATTTTTTAAATCTTTAAAAGGAATCTCAGGAAAAACTGATCTTTGTCAATTTTTCCTTCAGACCAGTAGATAATTTCTCCAGTAGAAAAGATAAAATTAGGGCACCAAGTACTTTAGTTAATCCCTTGTCTCCTGCAGAAAATGAATAGGCTCAAAAATGCGCCATTGTTTCATGGTGTTTTGGGCTCTCTGCAGGCAAAAAGGTTCACTGATACGATCAAAGTCTACGTTTTTCAAACCTGTCATTAAGTACTCTGGGAGTTGTCCAAGAAAACCAACAAGACAATATGTAATTTTCTGCTTGATTTACCAGAATATGTTCTTTTCTAGGGAATGAAAATGAGGAGGCCCAGTTTCCTACAGTTTTGTGTTCTTTGTTCCTTTCTCTATCCTCTAGTACAATAAATCTTGTCCACTCTCATTTTTTCCTATGAAATGCTTGCTTGCGGTGAGTAGTTCTAAACTACGTTAATCCTGTTTGATCGACTGACACAGTCAGTTCTGCTTATCTTTCCCCCCTCTACTCAAATAGTGATTCTGCACATGTGAATTTTGCAGGGGTTTAATGATTTCCATCTTAAAAGTTTGGTTGATGTTTCCTACTGTGTTCAAAAGCTATTATGAGGTCTGAAGAAATAACATTGTTGCTTATACTTCATTCCTTAGAAAATAAAATTATAACTTAGACCGTTACTCCAATTTTTTGATTGTACTTTACAAAGGCTTAAATGGTAGAAACTGTTTTTTCTTTACTTAACAGTCTGGTCATCTGATACCTTGCTAATTTTTTTTTTTTTTTTCTTGGTGTAGCCTCAACTGTTTTGCATTGAATTCATTCATCATATACTAGCAAAAAAGTGATGGTGATCTGCATTCAGCATAAAATTTGTCTGAAATAAACTTGGTGAAACAGGGGAATATGGGAAGCTATGCCACAAGATACCTCACTTTTCAGTCTGTAATAGCAAATAAATCAGATTTTCAGACTTCCTCATTGCTTGGATTTGGATACAGTAGCACTGTTGTAGTACACTGTGCTCCAAATACCGGAGTCTCTGGCTGTAGTATTTGCGGAGACCTGGTCTTTTGGAGCCTGTTTCTGTGACCTAACCCTGAAATGCAATGCATAAATCTTCGGAATGCTGGCAGGGGTTTGAGTGCAGCTGTTCAGCCAAGTCTTCCTGTACAAGTAACTGTGATAAGGTCTGTGTAACTTTTATGATGAAAAGTATATTTTTCAATTAAGAAGCAGCAAGAATATGGAAATGCAAAGGGAAAACAATAAAGGGACTTTTTGGGATGTGTACGAGTTTTGCTATGTCAAGCTGATCATATTTTTAAACAAAAAAACACCCTATTTCACAATTCAAATAATGCATAAATGTATTATTGCTTTTAGGTGAAAAATTCAGGAGGTTAAATGCTTCACTGAGATTTTGGCTCCTGGCCAGTGCCCTTCTGCAGCATGTAGCTGGCAAACGTTGCATTGCTGGAGACACTGCTTCTTCAGATACATTAATTTTAAATGATAGTTCTCACTAGATAGAAATTATGAGAAAGTTCAACACTATGTATCAGGCATTTGAAAATCCTAGTCTATATTTTTTCATGCACTAAATAAAAGTTTCTAAGCAAGTCAAATCTCACTTAGGATAGTTGCTTGCTAGGTTCAAGCTCCTTGAACCTTCCTAAAGGAAGCCCTCTATTAGGTAAACTAGGTTTCCCAGCAGCTGGATCATCTCTACATAATATAAATACAATGTATAAGGCATGGATTCATACTGCTTAAATAAGTAATAAAAGAAAGAGCAAAATCTCATATCTACTAGAAACTAAATGAAGCAAGGGCAGGACTAGCTTTAATCCTGGCCACTGTGGTCCTTAATTCACTTTATATTTTCTTATCCCCTGACTTGTCCCCTGCCAGTCACACCTAGAGCTTGTGATGTCCTAAAAGGCAATTTTCCCTATATCTGAAAGAGATCAGATTATGGGGGCAGGAAAAAATTTTTGCTTGGAGCATGACTTTGGTAATGTAAGGGAATACTTAATGGCAACTGATGCCTTCTGGGAAGATAAATTTTGCATCATGCTCAGAACGGCAGCCAGGGAAGGCCACAAGACAGCAGGAACTGGGACCAGGTTCCAGCACTAAGCTGAATGAGTATGAAAATTCAAGCTTTAGTAACATACATGGGTGGAATGTTTTGGTCTTAAACAAGTCTTTCTTCACATCCTCTGCATTACCATATTCCAGACAGTAATGTGACACAAGAGTACTTTAAAACCCTCCTTTTACTCTATTTCCCTTTATCTCCAAACCAAACCCATGCACGTTGAGCCACTCATTAAAATTAATCTCTGCAGGGTGTGTATGGCAGATGTGAGGATGTCCTGCATCCATGTCTTCTCTGAGAGCAGTGTGAGAGGAGACTGGAGAACACACAGTGCTGGGGGAGAAGTGTCCAGCTCCCACACTGCTCTCCCCCAGCCTCAGCCCACCCCTGTGTGGTTCCTGAGTCCTTGGAGATTGAGATTCAGCCCCCTCTGTCAGCCTCTCCCCTGGCCTGACATGTTGTGTCTTGCACCCAGGAGAGCACCTGCCCTGGGCTGCAGCAGCCTCCTCTCCCCTGAGTCTCCCAGCATGGAAATGGCAGGGCACAGAGCCCATGCATACACACGGCTGTATCCTGACCACATTGGGCTCCTGGAAGAGCTGGCTGTGAGCACAGAGCCTGTCCCCCAGTCACTGTGCAGGGTGCTATGGGGGCACATGGCACAGTTCGTGCCCTCCACATCTCTGCTGCACATTGGTGATGGTGCAGCATCACTGCTGGGATGCTCTTTTGGGTTCTTTGTGCCTTGCCAGCACTCCTGTGGATTAAACCTTTTCCTGGGATCCTCTGGGTGAAGCCTAACGCTGCCCAAAGGCTTGGACTGCAGCAGGCACAGCCTGAGTCAGTAACAGCATGTTGTCTTCACTTTACTGGGACTTGTTCAACAGCTACTATTGAGAGCAGAATGAAATACCACAGTCAGTAAAGCGTGGTGAAAACCCATCCACTCCAAGAAAGCGGTGCCTCCACTGGGCAGTCTCCCCTAGGTTCCCAACTTTTCCTGCAGGCAGCCCTTACTTGCCATAGGTCCAAACTAGCAGGATGCCAACTGCTGACCCAGCCTTTTTGTAAGGAATTGGAGTGAGAACTCCTGATCTGACTGGAGGGCAGCACTGTCCCTTGGCTGTGCTCCAGGAGGCTGAGTCCTGAGCCCAGGTGTGGGCAATGAGTGCTGCCCTTCCCCTCCCAGCTGATCAAGGGGATAGGCAGGCAGTGCCGGGGGAGCTGCTCACCTTTCCAGTGAGGCTGCAGGAAATGGTAACTCTCTTGAAAATAACCACAGTCCTGTAATGGTGTTTTGCGTTTTCAACGGGAATGTGTTAACGTGGAGGTCTCTGGGACTGCAGGGACAATGTGACTTTTGAGTTGTGAGTTTTGACTCTCCTCTGTATATTGATATTTGCACCTCCTGAGCTTAGGAGGAGAGCGAGAGATGAGGAGGATCTCAGGTCTGTGCTTGTGGTCTCACCCCTCAGTTTTTTCGGCTGAGCACTGGCAAATATTGAATGAGCCAGGTAGGCAGGCTCCCTAACTAGCCTCAGTAGTTTGTTGACAATTTATAGCAAGCTAAGAAAAAGTTGTGGTAACTCAGAATGAGTTATTATCACACTTTAAAATGAAATATCCTTCTTGAACACCTAAATCCTTTTTAGTGTCTGTTGAAAGTCTCTCTTTTCTTGGTGTAGAATATTAATTACCATGTTAGCTTTTAAAATGTAGATTACACTGATGCCAAAATATTCTGATTTCTTGCTGACTTTTGATAACATGTTTTTCTCTGGAAGCTAAAATACTGACTGAGAGTAAAGAGACCCCAAAACATTATCATTTTTATTGTAATATATTTAAAATTTGAAAATATCTATGGCTATACATTATGTGGGGTTTTTTTAAGAACTGACTCATCAGGATGTGCTGTGTGAAAACTTCTAGGAAATAATGTACCTATATGACTAAAACTATTATAAGCTTCTAGCACCTAATTAAAAAATTAAGACTGGTCTTTAACTTGACTCTCTTATGAGCCTACCTGTGTTGATGACTTGGTTTTGCAACACAATTTGCAGGGTGATCACTGCTGGTAAGTTATGATTAGTTGTGATAGAAATGTATAGGATCTGCCAGGCAAGTTTAAAGAGAAGGAAGGAAAGGGAGTGTTTCAGAACATTACAATAATTCTATGGTTCCCTTACACATTTCATCCATTGTATTGTTATATTACTCCTGCATTATGTTAATTTCTGGCAGATTTTAGTGGGAAAAGAGTTTTTAAGTGAGGTTGGAAAATACAAGTACTCCACTTCTAATCAAGGCTTAGGTCCTTGTCAGTTCTAGTCGGTTAAAATACCCATCAAGGTATTATTCTACTACAATGGTTCTCTCAAACTGTGGCTTAATTCTTACTGTGTATCTCCAGGTGAACTGAAATTATAAGTGCTTTCAAAAGACTTTTTCAAATACATAATGATGTAAGTGGTAAAATACTGCAACAAATCAGAAACTAAGTAGGATAACAGAAAGCAAAAGCAGGAATGGAGTAAAAAAGCAAAATCAACATGCTCTTACAGGTTTTTCTAGACTAGTTCTTGTTAGTATATTTATAGTTGTTAAGTGTTAAAAGTGGAAAAAATAGATGTTTGGCTTGCTTAGATAAGGAAAAATAATTAAATAAAATTTAAAAAAAAAAAAGAAAAATAAGCCAAATTATTCCACTGAGTATAGAAAGTCATCTGATCCACATAAAACACTCAAGTTATTGTAGACAAGAGGTTTCTCATGCCTGAACCACAGGCCTCAAGACAGGGCTTACATCAGAGCAGTAAGTGACCAAGAAGCACAAGGAAGAAATGAGGATAGTTCAAAATAATTAATTTGCATGTGTTATGAATAGTGTTATTGTTTCCAAACCAAATAAACAGCAATTATTTGCTGTTTATATAATCAGAGCCTAGATTTGTAAAGGTATTTAAAAATCTTTGGGAAAAAATTGTGTGTCTTGGAGGAAAGGGAGGGGGAAGGAGAATATATCTGTATAGTTTTTGAAATGTGAATGATACTCCTTATTCTTCTTTAATGTCTATTAAAGCAGAGGGAAGAAGTGAAACCTATGGTAGGAATTACATCAAAAGTGAAAGTTAGATAAATGAGTAGAATATGTTTACCTGGAATGATGTATTGGTTTAAGCAATCCCTGATGAAAGGGAAATTGCAAGTGAGGAAGTTCATAGCCATGAGGAATACATAAAGTCTTTCACAAAAACTGAACCTAATAGAGTGGTCAGTTAAGAGATGATAAGTTATAAACAGAAAATCTATCTAATTACTACTTGTTTGGTGCTGAACAAGGTACTGGACAGCTGAACTGATCCAACTTGACAATTTGGCATTCTCAAGTCCTTTGGTTTCTATTCCAGTTATTTTAATTCTTAATTTTAAAAGTGGAAGGAAGTATGTCTAGAAGTTCAGAAAATGTATCTATGAAATATTGACATTTATACATCTAAGGCAAAAATTAAGGAGGAGCAGCAACTGATTGAAACTTTTGCATGAGCTTCCAATGTAGCTAGAAAGTGTGAGCATCTAAACCAATTATTAAATACGTAGGGTGAAATAGAGGAATACTTTACTGTGTCTTTTTCCTTAGTTGCATTTGAATACTGCTTTTATTTCTTGTTTGTTTTATCTCGTTTCATGCCAGATGTTCTTATCAGGGAAAACAATGGGGATGTGTTTTAATATTGATGAGTTGATTCTCCTGGGAATAATAGTATCCCTACCTTCTCAGAATATGAATTGTGGGAAGCTTTTTATAGCATAATTACCACAATACATTGAATTTTAAGTGCAACTCTTTAAAGCTGTGGAAAGAACTTTCTGTTTATTTCCTTTATTTTATATACTTTAAAAGGAGAATGACTCTTCTCTTAAAATTATGTATTGTTTTGATGGCCTTTAAAAAGCAAGCATATAAATCACCAGAGGTATTGTGTAATCTGTCAAAGCAGCACATGCTTAAGCAACTTATAAACTATTAAATAATCATAATATTTCTTTTTCCAAGTTTGTTAGCTTAAGTAATTGCAAAGCAGTTGCAGAGTAATTAAAGTACCTAGCTTTAACTTTTTTTTTCCTCCTTTTTCCCTTTCAGGAGCTTGAAGTAATTAAATTATAAATGATTTGCTGACAAGCTGAGCTTGCAATGCAGGCAATAAAAACCGTGGAAAAAAAAGTGACTTTTATAAAGGAAACACTTTTCACAGAATCCTTCCTAAAGCAGCAAGAGTGCAGCAGAAACCCGGCGAGCAGGCAGCTCCAGGAGCAGCAGCCATTGGAAGGAGCTGTCTGCAGCTCTCAGTGCTGCACTGAGCATGTCCCGGCGGAGCCCAGCGCAAGCAGCACATTATGCAAAAAGGCAGCTCCAGCAGATGGGAGAGAGGCACAGCAAGCATTTGCCTCACTTGCATCACCACCGCTTGAAAATAAACCTGGATCGCTAGAGGGGATCTCGCCAGCAGGCCAAAGGAATGAAATCCGGGAGGATGGCTTGATTGCCAAAGGGCTCGCACCGCAAAAAATCATGGGGAATCAAGATGGGAAGCTAAAGAAAAATGCAGGTGATGTGCAAGAAGGAGAAGATGCCTCCGGGCCCAAGGATACAGACGGCACAAAGAAGGTATCGGGAGGCAGAAGGGGACTGGGGAAGCATGCAAAAGGAAGCGAATCGGGGAAGAAGAAGGGTAAGTCGGACTCCAGGCCCTCCGTGTTTTCAAATCTGAGGATCAGAAAAAATCTGTCCAAGGCTAAAGATGGGAATAGCAGTTCACGGGAGGATGTTTTGGAAAGCCAGGCCTTGCAGCCTGGGGAGCTGGACAGTACTCATTCAATTGTAACCAAAACTCCCGATATAAGCATCTCTGCAGACGAAGGGGGTCTCTCAGACACAGATGTTGAACATTTTGAAATCAGAAATGAAACTGTTCCAGCTGCTGCAGAGACACAGGATGGACAAAGGACCAGCTCTGGCTCTGATACGGATATATACAGTTTCCATTCAGCCGCAGAACAAGAGGATTTGCTTTCTGATATCCAGCAAGCTATTAGACTGCAGCAGCAGCAGCAGGGGGCAATTAACATTGGAACTGAGGACCTTGTCACCAAAACAATGGGCCGGCACATGGCTAATTCCCAAGCAACCCCCTTAGATTTTGAACGGTTTTTTTCATTAACTACCACCGACAAAGAGAGGAGCCCAGACACTGAGGGGGATTTTCCAGCAGTGTCGGAAATTCTGGAAAACATTCCCATCTCCCGTGCAACTGAACGTGAACTGAAAGAAGTGGTAAATGGCACAGGCTCTCCCGGTAACGGCGTACCTGAAATACAGGAACGTCAGCTATTGATTGAGGAACAGCTCGTTGCTGGAGTGGATGCTGTGGCCAGTGAACTACAAGATGGTTTGAATAGAACTGCGGTAGAAAATGGGTCTCAGACACACAGCTCCACACAACCTGTCCCAACTCCAGTGGCAGATGCTGAGGCCAAAATTGCTGAAGTGCAGGCTGTTGATTTTCAGGGTTCAGTAACAGAGGGTGATATTTCAGATGCAGGCCGTGATCATGCTGCTGAGACTCAGGAAGGGAAACGCACTCTGTCTGCCAGTCAAGAGGAGCTGTGTAATGGTTTATCCACGGAAATGAAAAATGGCAGTTTGTCCTCTGAAGGAACAGCAGACAGTCCGATGCTTGGTTCCCGATGTTTTAAGCCCTATCTAATTAACCCCTGTTACATCAAAACCACAACTAGGCAACTGAGTTCTCCCAACCATTCGCCTTCTCCCTCCCCGTCCCAGAGCCCTCTTGTCACAAGGAGGCAGGAGTCCTTCCACAAAAAGGAAAAAGTCTCAATCAGGAAGAAGAGGTCTGCTAGTTTGGCAGGTTTGTTCAGTCGTTCTGCAGACTGGACAGAAGAGGTGTCTAATCACCAAAGCGAGATAACAGAGAAGGTGAGCTCTGCAGATTATTTGGAGCACAAGGGGTTTAGAGAGAAATTTCAAACGGAAAGAGTGCCTTTGACTCATTCAAGAAAGTCCTCAGGGGTCCAGGCTTCTACAGAGACATTTCCCAATGTCTTTTCAGGTGAGTAATATGTATTAAGGGCTCTTTTGTGGTTTTGGTGGTTGTTTTGGTTTTTTTTGTTGTTGTTTTTACCACAACAGCTTTGAAAATATTTTTAAAGTACTTTAATTAATCACAAGCAGTACTTTGTATGCATTGTCATCTTTACACGTGCTGACAGCTTTAAAATCCAAGGCCTGATCTTACAAACACAGTCACATTTCATCAGTCTGGCAGTACTGCCAGTAAAGGAAGTGCATAACTCTTTGAAGTTTTTCTTTCTACTTGTCTCCTTTGTCTACATCCTGTAGGAAAAGGCTGAATGCCTTAAATTATTCTTGTTGAAAAATGCTAAAAGCTGCACTGTTGTAGGCAGACCAGCTCTCTGCATAAATAGATCTTTCAACTGCAAAGCTTTCTGTAACCAGGATCCTGTTTGGATTTCCTTGTGCTAGGTGCTGTTCTAGTGTACTGTAAACTTATGAGAGCTGCACCTGGTGTTAGACTGAGGCAATGATGTGGATTTGCCTAGTACAAAAGGGAAAATGCCATGCAAGCACAGATGGACAGCACTTCAGAAAAGAACCAATTTCCTCTTCAGAAGGGGAAGGAGAAGAAAGAAATGTTAATGCATTGAAAAGCAGCAAAAACAGGGGAGGAGAAGGGAAACCGGGGGTTGCACAATTTGGTAGCTGTGACAGGCTGCTGCTCAGGCTACATAAGGTGACTCATTCAGTAAAGTATTCTTTACCTTGCCTGTTAGGCAGCCTGTCACAAAGACACTGGAATAGAAAGTTCACAAATGAAGTAGTGTGAGTAGATAGTTATATTTTCCTTCACTCTGAGGTTGTTGGGTTTTTTTTTTTTTTCCTTTTCTCTTCCCTCAAACTGAATTTTCTTTCTAAAGGTAATATATTCAAAAATATGAACAGTTCTGCCACATAGGAAGTGTGTGAACAGAGAAAACTCCACAACATATTCCATATATTTTTCACTTAAGGAACATGTAGAACTAAGAGAACATACCCTAAGTGCACCTGCTATTAGATAAAATCAGTTTTGTTTTGGATGAAATCAGTTCTAGATGCATCAGCATAGCAACCATATAAGTGCACAAGCTCTTTACAAAAAATGGAGTTAGGTTGGTTTTTTTTGTGGTTTTATGAAAAGAAAACAAAATACTATGATTTAGGAAGTAAATAACTAAAATAATTTTCTAGATTCAAATCACAATGCTTTCATTCTTCTGTAGCCTTGAGCAAAAATCCCCAATTTCAGTCTAGAAAATTAGAATTCAATTAAAAAAAAAAAAAAATGGAAAAACCAATGCCCTCTGAGACTAGCCCTCTGTGAAGTGAGCTGAATCTTTGTTTGTTTTAAATCCCTTATATCTGTTTCTTAGACTTAATTTAAAACTTTTCCAGTTTGAGGTGTACACAACTTTCAGATTAATATCATATAAAAAGCACAGTGTTTTTTTGATTATTTTAGCTATCAGCATTTAATATCTTATAAACAACTCAGACAATTTTTAATTGCCACATTAATAGTTAGATTTTATGGTGGTGCTATGAAGGAAATAAATTTTATGTGGCAAACTTCAAGAATATTGTATTTCTTTTTAGATACCTGTTTTCTGGGAAATAAACTTTTTCACACTTCCTCACAAGGTTTTGATTTACTTACTAATAGTGTTTGGTTTGGTTTTTTTCCCACCAGTGCTTTAGACTGTTATTGTGAAGGGACCAGTGTCCAATGCAACAGTAGTTCTATCTCTTATGGAAATTACAGTGACCCTCATTTGCATGTACATACCAGCTGTCTTTACGGGCAGAGGACAATTATATCTTTCAGTTCATGCAAAAAAGCTTAAAGTGAGGGTACTGGAAATGACTCATCTCTGTTTGGCCATTCATAGCTTTAAAAAATGTATTTACAAGCTAAAATTTTTCAATAATTTAAAAATAACAACTGGTGTACATAAAAAAGGGAAATTAAACTTCACATTACTGTTTCCATAAACTATCATTGCTGTAAGAGCAGAAAAGTCTCTTTAAATAAACCATTCTGCACAGCAATGATGACAGAAATAATTTCCTTGTAATTTGATACTACTTGTGAAAATTATTGTATTTTTCAATTTCAAATTCTCATGCATGAGATACATTGAATTGGGAATTAGCATCAGGCTTTTAGAAATAACATTCTTTATAGCGGGATATTTCTAGCTTAAAAAGACCCAAAAACAAAGCAAAGCCAATCCCAAAAAGTTTCTTGCCTACAGCATTAAATCCCATTTTGCTGTGCAGTGACTGCGGTGTTGCTCTGCATTTCTAACTAGAATCAAGTAAAATATTCCACAACACTTTATCATCGATTTCAATGACAGCAGGTTCTATGCAGATGATTGTCCTACTTTTCCACCATGTTGTGGTTTGGCTGTGTCCCATTCAGTTTTCACAGTGAGCCATATGAGCTCTTTAACTCTGCTTTAATGTAAAATGTAGATGGAAGCCAAGGACTGAAATGGCAGAGATTATGTATATTTTAATTTTGATTTACATAAGAAGGGAAGTACAGTATTGTGAATTTGATGCATTTCTTAGGAAAGTGGTATGGACAAGTTTATGGGCATTTTGTAATTCGGGCATTGGATCTATTTCATTTTTTATGTGGACAGCTGTATTTGAATTTGTAGTGACAGTAATTACAAGTTCTAGATTACCCAATGCACAGTGGAGCCATGGTTTTTATATCGTAGTCCCAGGAGAACAAGAGCTCAACAAGAGTTGGTTCTCTCACTGTGGTGTGTGGCAGTGAATGATTTGCACTAATGTGAAGAGAGTATCTTGGTGAGAAAATGAAATTGATATTTCCAAACATTAACATGACTGAAACGAAAGATACAATAGACAGATTTAGTAAAAAGGATTTCATTCTTGAATTAATTTGAGGAGCAGTGATTGCAGAGGAGCTAATAAGGGTGTCTTTTACATAAATTGAATGAGTCCCATCAGCTGCCCCAGATGGTAATTAAACTCGACCCAGACAAACCCATGCCCTTCCTAATCTCTGTTGGCTGGTTGTAACAGGCTCGCTGCATGAATCTCTTTCAAATAGATAATTTATCCTTAAATTTTTCTTCAGAGATCTATATTTATTTCTGCTCTATCTGTAAAGAGGAGACAAGCAAAAAGTCCTGGTTACCATAAAACAAAACCTGAAGCAGTGCTGTGCTTGTGTACTCATGTCTGCCTTCTGATTTCTGCGACTTTAATTTCATGTTCCTTGTGACTTTTATACTGTGCTAATGCCATCTTCCTAGTTGCAGTGCAGTGTCTACAGGCATATACAAAGGTAAGTATGTGAAAACTTGAAAACATTGGATCAAAATTTTTCTGAGACATAAAGTAGATCTTTTTAAATCTTTTTCAAGGTTTTTTTCTTTCTGATTCATGTGATGCTGCACACAATATGGATTTGTATCTGTTGGCATCCTGAGTAGGCTGTTTATCCTGCAGCTGTTATTTAAGATTACTTATGGTTTTCTGTTTCACTGCTGATGTTTGTTAGCAGTAATACAACTGATTCTTTTATCAGATGGGGTGTAACCTCCCCTTAACTAAGGGAGCTGCCCAACAGCAACCCTACATGTGGTATGTGATCACACGCTGCGCTGAGTGTTGCTAGCAAGCATCTGAAGGGAAAGAGCCTCCTCTTTTTGTCTAGTACACACAAAACTTGGGGTAGGGAACTACTCCAATACTGTACTTCAACTGCACTAAAATGTGTTTGAAAGTGGGCTGCAGTATGTTATTGAAAGACTGCTGAGTGCTGATAAGTTACTTTAGTGTTACTGTGTCAGCACTGCAATATGGGATTTGGAGCAACATGAGTAATTTCACTGGAATTCAGTGCTGCCACAGGCTTGTTTTGATGGGATCTCATGATTAATACTTTGATCTTTATCTAGAACTTCATTGGGAGTAGCAGGTTTTGGTCATGGGATTGAGTGGCTCTATCTTTTGGGCAACCACATTCTGAGCAGCACCATGTTCTGAGGTATGACCAGCAGACTGACGTGTCTGGAGTGTGGTCTTGGTTGTCTGATGGGTTGTTTTTATTTTGGGAGGGGTGCAAAGGGGGAAAGGAAAAGGGACAATTTATAGCTGAGGTCTATGCATCTCTACTTGATTCTGAGACAGTACCACTAGAATATCTGTCACACAAGGCATCTGTCTGGAACTGACCATTCCAGAACGTTGTGTGCTTCAGTGACTTCATTTCTGTGAAATGAACAGTGGATTATTACAGTGGGAATAATTATGTGGAGTTTAAGTTTGATTATATTTCTTGGATCTACTTGTGCTTTGTTACTTTTTTAATGTGCATGTATTTTTAATAGCTTGGGTCATGGTTGGTCTATATCGAAAAAAACAAGTAACCCAACTGTCTGTCTGTAGGACTCATTTGCAGAAAACAAAAAGAAAACAACTATTTCATGAAACAGTTTTGGTTTTTTTTCCCCTGTGCTGTTCTGTCTAAGGGAAAACAAACTGGATTTGGAAAGCAACTCTAGGGATATTTTAGGCTGACTGTATATGAACAATTAAGTTTTAATGTGAATCGTGGTGATAAAAAAATACAGAAATACTAATTACCAATATATTTTGTTTGTTTAGTGTTTCAATCAAGCTCAGGATATGGCCAAGTGTATTTCTTATGAACTACTTCTGCCAAAATTTCAGCTTACATAAGGAGTAGCGGTGATGAACCATATATGTGTAGGTGTGGATGACTGCAGCTCTGGTTATTTTTAGATACATTTGAAAACATCATTCTGTAGCAGCTAGCTGGACTGCAAGTTTCCAGAAACTTACTTTTATGCAAGCAGTTGATCTTTTTTGGGAATGGGGTGAGTTGGTACAAGGGGAACAGGGCAGAAGCAGAAAGAAGCTGTGAAAGGAAGGTGATTGACAGATGTTAGGACTTTACATTGTGTCACTTCATTCCTGCCTCTTCATATGATAATGGAAGGCCAGTTGCATTCCATTAAATGCTTTAGAAATGGCAGCAAAGTGGGTTCAGGAGCTGTATCATGCTATTATTTTCTCTAAGCAGCAGCAGCTTCCTGCATTCCTACACTGCAGTTCATGTAAAGAAAATTGAGGATAACGAGGTGGGGTGTGTTACCTTGAGTGAAAAAAAAAGAAAATTACTGTTCCTCCTTTTATTTCGGTGTTGCTGCCGTCCAGAATGTTTTCTTCATACTGATGGAAATAACTAGGCTTTCTGACCAGGAAGTGAAGTGATGTTTTCTGATGTTAAACTTTGTTTTATTCTCAGATATATACTGATCATGACTTCTTTCATCTGTAGTTGCATAGCAGGAGAGCAATTAAGTAAATTAGCAGTTTTGCAACAGTAAGAAGCAGTGGTGTGTGTAAACATCACAAGTTTTAAAAATAAATCCTAATATGTATAAAGATAAATGTAAATAGAGAAATATAGAAGAAGTACATAAATATTGAGGATTTCATCTTTTTGACATCTTGACATATGCAACTAAGTAGTGGCAGGAAAGCCTACTCTAAAATGAGATTTATTGAGACATTTTTATTTGTCAGTATAAGCATGAATTTTCTATTCTTGAGATCTATGTAAAAGTTATCAAGAATGCCAGAGCTCTGAACCTGGTGTAAATTTGAATCAGGAGAAAACACAGATAACTTTACTGTTATTTACTGAAATTGCATTGAACTGTGTGTAGGCATCTTTCATTCTAGAGTTCTTTTGATGCTGAGATTTTCTCAGATGTCCCTTGAAGATACAGAGATAGTATGTACCAGGGAAAAAGTCACACCTATCCTTTTCTCTTCCTTGCACTGATAAGGAGAAAAATCACAGTAAAAAAAAAATCTATGCTGTAGTATCACAATAACTGTCTACAATAAAATCTCTTAAAAGTCATGGAAGAAAAATGGGAAAAACCCCAAAACATTGCCATCATACAAGAGTTTCTGTATCCAAGTGCTATTTTGTCATGCAAAGAGTCAAGAAAAAATTTATGCTGAGAAATTTTTGAGGGAAATATTTGATTACATCAGTGAAAGAACATAAAGGCCCACTTACAGCAAGTTTGTCATTTCCAGGTTTTCATCAAATGAAGTCTAGAAGAACATATCTGCACAAATACCTAGATGTGCATGTCTAGTTTTTGTTTTTGTGGAATGTAGCTCTAACTTTCTGCTTTTCCCCTTCCTTCATCTAACTGTTTTTGGTTTTTTTTTTATGGATACAAAAAAAAGCTTTTGTACACCTTGATAAATAATAAAAAACTGTTAATATAAGTTGGAGATTAGCAGGCCTTGGGAACATGGGTCTGGGAGGGGAAAGAAAGCTAAGACATGCCTGGGAGCTAATGGGTAGGTTGAAGGAAATGTGTTGTGTCCCACTTTAAAGACTACCTAATTTGGTTGAGTTCAGTTGTTCCTTGTGACTTTTGGCAGCTTGAGGACACATGTGAATTTACTTCTAAGGTAGAGATAGGCCAGACTGTATTGAATGTGCAAGAAAATGTCAAACCATTGGGATAAAGTTTTACAAATTTAGGTTGTAAGGAATAGTGTGTATCAGGTTGGACTGACAAAAGATGCTGTAATAGATGCCCAAAGACATCAGAGGAGCTTCTTTCTTTAAAAGAGCTAGACAGAAAGAATTGTGGCTTTCCAGCAGTCTGTGAGAACCTGGCACAGACTGCTACCTTCAGATCACAAATCACCACAGAAACTAAAAGGGTAAAGAGGACAGAATTAAATACTTGCTGAGAGGAAGCTAAGTACCTGGAAAACACAATATGAAATTTGCCAAAGATGCATATGGTGCCTAAAAGATTTAGTAGACAGATGCATATAGGTTCTCCTTCATAATAAACTGGTATAATTAGGGAAGGTTTATAAATGTACCTCTGTAAGCTGCAATGATACTGTCTGTATTAGAACCTGGAGAGAAATCAAGGTGGAAGAATATGTCATTTAATGTTGGGGTAGAGGGGCATCTTGTTGATATGTTTAGAAAGGCATTTTGTACTCTGTGCCACTGCTGTATCATAATTGAGGAATTGTTTGGTATTTAAAAATAATTTTTAAATCTTCGGCTTCTGAAAGTTACTATATGAAAGCTGAAAGAGGTACTTTTACCTTTTCCTATGTATGCCACATATATATGTCAGTAAATTACATACAGCAAAAGGTAGGGATAAAAGAATGGTTTGATATTCTGTCTCAGCTTATCCTGTTATACATATGTCATATGTAAGAAAATTCACTGTGGGGGAAAAGTGTAAAATCTTAGTCACCATGAAAGCAAAATCTCAAGGAGCTTATGTTCAAGTTAGGGAAACAGTGCTTCACAGACTTGCTAATCTGTAAGAATGCTGAAAGCACTGTCACAGCCCATTTCATATATTTTGAAGCTCTGGTGATGGCAAAGCTGTAATACCTGCTTTTTATTAAAAGTAAAATATTTCTATTGCGAATAATCAAGCCAATTTTTATGTAGCAGCAAGCAAATATTTGGAACAATTCTTGAAAGAGGAAATAAGATATAATTAACTGTTGAGTTTATGACAAAAGGGTAAAGAAAAACAACAAAATGCAGCATGGTTTTAGCAAAGATCAATAAGACCACATTGATAACATTTTATTTGCAGATGCTTTCTAGACAACACAAGAGTGGTAAGAAGGCATTCATCTGCATTTCCATATATAATGGTAACACAGCAAATTGTTTATCCAAAGAAGAAAAGTCCTGGTGGCTTTAAATAAGGGACTCTGTCATTTTACTTCACTGCCACCAAAGGAGCAGTCTCATTTTGGCCTGCTCCCCCCTAGTGTTGTGATTGATGGGCTCAGTCATGCTGTGGAAAGCTTATTACATAATTAACACAAGAGTACAACTGTGTCCTGACCTTTGTCCTGACCATAGCATTTGTAGGACTTGATATTTTCACTATCAAGGTAAATTCTCATTCTACTTCTGTTTTTCTATGTTATGACACAAATTTCAAAATTAGGATCTGAGCTGACCTTAGGATTTCATTCACTAGGATGAAGGTCTACATTAATTAGATTTTCACATGCTTTCTAGCATGCTTGTGGAAATACGGTGTATGTTTAAGTAATCTTAGACCGCTGGGTTGTATGCTGGTATTGGTGGTGTTGTCATGTCTCATAGCACAAATGAACAGGTTGTTTTAAAATACATCTGCTTGGTTCAGTCAAGGAAAATATAGATCAAGTAGGAGATACAGGTTTTTTGAAAACTGTTTGTACCATCCTTTCTGGAGTGAATTTTTACTTCCTTAATTCAATGATCTCTCTTTTTCACCTTTAATTTTGGAGAATCCTTTTTTCAAATTTTGTCAGACGTCCACTTTTTCCATCAGGGCATTTCTGGAAGAATTTCAAGGCCATTTGAATGAGGTGCTACTTTTGCCCTGCATGCACTGGACTGGCCCTGGGGGCAGTGGCAGGATTCTCTTCCAGTGGCAGCTAATACCCTTGCTTCCAAAAGGGAGCATGCACACGTTCCCTAGCCCTCTTTGGGATGTCTCAAACACCTGAAGCTGTTAGTATTATATGATGCTATTTCTTTTTCTGTGTAATGTGTTGCTCGTTCTTAGCTGAGTTAAAATCTCAGTTGTACGCTTATTAAAGCTGTCTTGCACAACCCAGAATATGTTTAAATTTTTAGTGATAATTGTAAGGCTAAAATAAAGGAAAAAAATACTTAAGTTGCACAGGGGTTGATGTACTCTGATCCTGTCCTTAGAACTAGTGGAGAATTACATGGAGCATTTTTAACACTAAAGAAGGGTTACTATGAAACATGGGACATTGTAGAAGGAGTGAGACTGAGATGCCAAGAAATTCAGACAACTTGGCAAAAGTAAAGTGTAGTGTTTACTGTGACAATCAAATACAGGACTGAAAAATGTAAAATTAATAATTCATAGTTTTATTCTAGTTGTTTGAATAGTTTATGAATGTATTCAATCAATACATTATTCACTATAATTCAATAAGTAGATACTTCTGACTTTGAAATTACATTGAACTGTGTGTAGGCAGACATAGAAAACTATGGTAATGAGGGAGATAGTGTCGATATATGTCTGTTTCTTAATTCTCAGGCTTAGACAGGCTTTCTACTTTGACTTCTGAATTAAAGATGATATGTGGGTTTAGTTCATACCATGTGGACATAGCCAGGAAATCTGGAGGCTGAACATCAGAGAAGGAAGGGCAATCTTCTTTGGTATTTCCACACATTCCTAACTTTATTAATTTTCTAAATACTAAAAAATAAGGTATAAGATATAAATATGAAAAAATAATATTATAATATGATAAAATACAATATAAATATATAAAGATATCAACACGTAACATCTGTGGGGCTTTTTTAATCCTTAGAAACAGGCTTTTATACAACCAGTGAAGGCAGAGATCAGCTCTTATACTGATAATAAAAACAAAAGGAAATATATTTGACAGTACTATAGCAATGTGTGCCCTAACTCTGGACCTTGACCAATGTTAAGGTTTATGTTGCCTGGAAATTATAGACTTAAAACATATATTATTTTTGTTTATTCAAAGAAGAGGG
>WEIU01011498.1:913-54205 GCA_013389925.1 Aegithalos caudatus | reverse complement strand
GTAACAGACGCAGTCCTGTGGAGTAGAGATGGTCCTGAAGAAAGTCCAGTGGTGACGAGATAGGTCCAGTCTTCTTCTGGGAATCCAGTGGAAACAGGAAGTCCTGCCGTTCTTATGTCTCCCTTTTTTATCTAGGTAGGGAGGCTTGAGTCCCTCCCAGCTGCAGGGAGCATCTCCCAATGGGATGATGTAATGTGTCAGGTCATTGGTGAGCGTTAATGGCCCATTATCAGAAAATATCAGCTCTGAAACTCGTGCTTGTTTTGGTTAAGTACCTATTGATTTGGTTAAGTATTCGCCAATTAGTTACCTAGCAACTTAATGGAAAAAATTCAACTAACACAAAAGAAACAATATCCAACCTCCAACACCTCCATTCTCACCCTCTACTGAAACAAGTTATCTACATTCACAGGCAGGCACAAAGACCTTGAATCCCTCAGTAGTATTACCAGTGCAGTCAGCAGCTCACAAGCAGCACATTCCCCTCTTTGGAGATGGGCTTCTGCGACAAATGAAGCTAAAACACACAAAGCATGCTTGCCAAGTTGCACACTTTGGCACAAGACCTGTAGGTTTTGCCCTCAGAGCACTACATAGGCCTGAAGTGCTTTGAGATAGAGCAGGAATCACTACCTCCCCACGAAAAATAACTGTAGCTTTGTTTTTGTCCCAAATCTATCAACTAGAAGGACTTAAAAAAGAAAAATTTACCTAGAATCAGTATATCTCAGTATAGGCAATAGTGAAAGTAAAGTGTCTACCTTTTTCTGTTTTCAAACCTGCCCAAGTAGCAGATGAAGGAAGGAGATAATCATCTTTGGACATACAGACATACTTACAGCATCTCAAATATCTTCAAAATGCAGACACTTCCTGAGAATCCTTCTCCTGAAACAGAATTTCTGCTAGGAGAGGGTATTGTCTTAATTTTCAGATGCCTGTCATCCAACATCAGAAAATCATAAGGCTTTAAGTAATGCAGCAATGCGAAATAATGGTTGACAGGGTCCTTTAACTCAAATTCAACACTAGCCCTGGCTGTGCCCACTTCCAGTACATAGTAATATATTAGCACAAGAGAAATGGAAATTCTTGGTATTCTTTTTACTATTTTTATAATATTGAATCAGATTCCTGGCAAAAGAAGTAGCAATAAAAGTAAAAATATACACCCAGAGTATCTGAAAAGTAAAAATAAATTTCAAGACACCTCATTCATGGTTTGAAATAAAAATCTGCTGACATCTGGTATGGATCAGCTGGCTGAATTGCTTTAATTACTATTCCAAAGCCAAGATCTTTTTTATTTATTCATTTACTCATTTATTTTATGGTTATAAAAATGTGTTTCATAATAAATATGGAGAGTGACAACACAATGCTAATTAACAAATGCAATGTTCTCAATTTCTTTAACAGATTTCATTTTTTAAAATAAATTGCGTGTCTGCAAGACTGTCAGTCCTAAATTTTATCCATGCCTTTGCTGTCACAACTTGCTTTTGGCTTTCTTTAGATATGCTAAATTTATAGGTGTTGACATAGTATTAAAAACTACAAGAATAAAGTGTCTGTGTAGAGTACCTCAGTGCTTGTCAGGTCACACTTGGAATACTGTGTTCAGTTTTGGTCCCCACTATTAAAAATAGACACAGGCAAGCTGAACAGGGTCCATAGAAGGACCACAAAGGTGAGCAGATGACTGGGAATCCTGCCATGAAGGGAATGGCTGAAACAACAGGGTTTGTTCACATTGAGAAAATAAGTCTTAGGGGAGGCGCTATCACCATATTCCGGTATTTAAAGAGTGGCTACAAAGAAGAGGGAGACCCCCTTTTTACAAGGAGTCATGTGGAAAAGACAAGGAATAATGGGAACAAGGTACTCTTTGGGAGATTCTGGATGGACACAGGAATAAAGTTTTCCTCAATGAAAACAACCAGCCATTGGAATAACCTTCCCAGGGAAATAGTGGATTCCCCAGTATTGGGCACATCTAAGATTCAGCTGGACAAGGTGCTGGACCATCTGATCTTGAACCTAAATTCTCTGAGCTGCTTTTACAACTAAGACAGCAATTAGAGTTGTGCCTCAAACTTCCCCTTCAGTCTTCTATTTTCTATACTTTATCAATCCAACCCTCAGGTCTTTTGGTCCCTTTCTAGCTTGGTGTTCTGCAAAGCTGCTTTCTAGCCAGACAGCCCTCACTGTGTAGTGTTGCATGCAGCTGTTCCATACTAACTGCAGCAATTTGCATTTGCCTTTGCTGAAGGCAAGTTTCCTCCAAGCCCATTTCTTCAGCCTGTTGAGAACACTCTGAAGAGCAGCCCTGCACTCCAGCAAATCAACCACTTCCCTCCAAAATACCAACACTGAGCAAATTTACTGAAATCACATGAAATAGAATCATACCGGTTGATATGAAATAAGAGTTAAGTAGTCTGGGCTCCAGTGATGAGCCTTATGAAGCTTCCAGCAACTGGTGATGAGCTGAACTTCAGACGACACTGACCCCAAACCTTTAGGTCCAGCAGTCAAGCTTGTTTTCCAGCTACCTTAGTTTGCCTAGTAGGTATCTCATTAGTTTAGCCACGAAGGTATTACTGAACTCTGAACTCCAGGGTTTTAATCTTGCTACTTACCTTCCTCACCACCACCTTACAGGTGTGCAGCTGGAGCTACCACTGACCTTCCCAAGCTTCAACAGGTCCTCTTTACTCATGAGCAGCAGATCACCTTCTGTGACGGATGGGGCAGCACTTGCATTAAAACAGATCCTCAACCTATCACAAAAATCTCCCTGACGACATGTGCCACACCATGTTACACCATCCAGCAGATGTTGACAGGTCAAAGTTGCTCTCAAGAAACAATGTTTTTAATCAAGCTTCCTCCAGTCCTCTAAAGAAGGTTTCAGACAACTCCTTTCTTCTCTCAGTCTGTAACAGCTGTTCACTGAGAGGCATTCATGTTGAACTCTCCTTTGATCTTGACCAGTTTATTACTCCTTCCAAAGCAAATCTTGATCTGCAAATTCAAGCCACCATTGGAACACAAGCTTTTCTTTCATCTTAGCAGCTGGTACTTCCAAAAGAGTCTGCATTCCTCACTACCATGCACTGTTCGTGTGAGACATCCCATATCACATTTCTGTGCCCCTAGAGAGGTACCCAGATGCTACCCAGACTTGTATTCCTTGTTTCCTATGCACTGTGTGTTTCTGTACAGGTAGATGGGCCACCAGGGAAAATAAGAAAGCTTTGTGTATAATTCTGCCATTTAAGTACTTCTCTGGCCTTCATTCCTCCCCTTCTCTTTGGGTTTCAGTCTTCATTTCCTGAAATGAATACTCCTTAAAAATGAGGTTTCATTGAAAATGATGATATCCTAACTGAGGCTCAAACTCTTCTCCATAAGTAAACAAAAACACAGGCATGTGTAAGAGAGCAATAACCCTACCACCTTCCAGCCAGGCTGCTTACTTTCCTTCACTTCTACAGTCAGAAAGAATACATTGGACAACATGAATCCAATGTGAATTACACCCATGATGGTGCAATGCTACTTGAACCTGGAAATTACCTGGAAGGACAGTTCTAAAAACTACTCATGCAGCTTAATCAAAGCATTTTAGACAGCTATTCAAGCTTAGAATCATTTGTGAAGCATTCTTCCCTTTGAATGATGCTCACATTAGAAGGACATTAATTTATGTTCATATTTTTGAAGAACAGATCAGCAAAAACCACAGAAGGCCAAAGACGTACAAGATGCATGACTGTTCTTATGATGAACTACTGAAGTTACAGGAAGACAAATAAAGGTGGTTTCATTATGAAATGAGATAATGATGTACATTACCCTTTTACCATATGTTCCAAAAATGCTCTTTTCTCTACTCCATCATATCTCTGTGAAGCAGAATTTTCTGGAAAAGCTGTTGTTAAAAACAAGTACAGTAACCTGCTGAGTACTGAGAATGAGTTACTTTTATGTCTGACACTTCCCACTGCTCCTAAACAGATTTGTGACTCCAAGCAGACTCATCTATCTCATTAACAAGAAGCACTATTAGGGAAAAACAGAAACCTCTGAATTTAATGAAAATTCAAGTACATTTTGTCTGAACGCACATTTTCATTTTTGTTGTTACATACAAAAGGAAGAGCATTAAAGTTCTATCTATGCACTTGTTTACAGAGAAATAATAATCAGCCAATATTTTGAGGGAATGATATTCAAATACCAGGAGAAAAAGTACCAACTACTAAAATTTGTCAGTTCTGGTTATACCTTATCTTTGCATTCCATGGTCTACTCCACAAGTTACTCAGTGGAAAAGGATGCATCTTGTTATCATAACTTCAAAGTGATACTCAAATGTGTTATGCTGTAAATAAAAACAGGCCTAATATAGGCCTAAACCAGAATAAGTTTCAACTGTTCTTCATCTAAATTCCAAAATATTTCTACTGATATCACTAAAAGCACATTTATCTTATTTTTCTTCCCCACAAAGTCAATAAGTAGAGGGATTATCCAGAGAGGTGCACATAACTCAAACTGCTAATAAAAAAATTTAAAAATCTGTCCCCATGCTCACTGTCGTACATAGGGACCCTCTACTTCAGAAGAAAACCCATATAAGGAAGCCCAGGCAGATGGTGGGTATACAGCCTGAGTATTACATATTACACTTGAAGATGAGCATTTTGAACCAATTTCCTGAAGTAAAGTCTACTGGCTTTTACTACTTCTTTGATGAAACAATATCAAAGGGGAGATATCTGTCTTGCTCCCCTTTTGAATTCAGTTTTTTCAATATTTTCTGTGCTATCCAACCTGCAATGGGAGAAATTGCTGAGGGGACCCTGTGGTCATCCCTACACGCCTCGGGTGGGGCAACTGTGAATTTCAACAGGCACAGCTATCAAGTATACCCCAAGACAGCTTCTGGACACAGAGCTCCTGCAACCTGAGCACAGCCACTGGACAGCAATAAAGGTGACCCTAACTGAGGCTGAGAGAACACTTCTCCCTGACTCAAAACTTCATCTTTAGCAAGCAGAACAATAAAAATAATTTCATCTGAGCAAATTGGTACTATGACACAACGGGAAATAAAGACAGGATGATATTACCTATTACCAGCCCCATGTTTAATGACTGCTTCTGAACTAGATAACACACACATAATGGACTCACCCAGCCTCTCTCTGGAAGCATACACTGCCCAGTCAAAAGCACTCCATCAATTTACCCATCCAACACATGCAAAGTGACTTCAGTGCTAACAACAAGCTCCTGGACTGCAGTCACACTGTAGCTTGAAAATGGTGATATTCTAAAGCCAGACCAACAGGGTCGCAGTGGTAGTACAGAACTGAGTGTTAAAGAGATCAATACCCAGTCAGAGGCCATACTCCAAGGGCCCAAGATGAAAAGGGCTGGAAGCCCAGCCTCAAAGCAGGTTAGAGCCTGACCAGAAGAAGCAGCAGCAATGATGTCCCTGTAATTTATCAGGATCCTACACCTTTGAGATCCAACATTCCAGATCAGGCTCTGTCAAGACAGCAGGCCCAACATAAATTATGAACTTCTAAAACATCATCCAATCAACTTTCTTTTCTGGGTCAGAACAAGAGGCCATCTATACCAGCAGAAAAGAGGACATACTTGGAGAGGGAACATAAGAAATAAGGTAAGTATGGAACAGTCATTCTCAAGTCTTACATTCTGACTTCCAGTGAAAACCATGTCTTTCTTTAGACTGTAGACAGTCTTGCCATTAAATTCTACTTCAATAAAGCACATTGGAAGCTATAAATACCAAACCAAAGCCACAGTAATCTTCTATTATTTCTATAGCTAAAACCAGCTCATTTTTATAGGAGTAACAGCCTTCTAGCTTCTAAGGTACAATACTTACCATCCTTTGTCTTGACAACACCAATTCAGTACCACACTGCCATGAGCCATTGATTTGACAACTTACTGACTTTCACATATTCGACAGAAGCCGACATTAACCTGTGATACACAGCATTACAGACAGGACATCTTATTTCTGGGAGTTCATGAGTCTTTTTTCTAATGAAGAATATCAACAATGAAGTTTCTCTCTTAAGCCAAAGTATTGTATGCCAAAGAAAATACTACTCATTTTCAGAAGAAGCAGGATCCTGATCCTGAAATAAAAACCAANTTAAAAAAAAAAAAAAAAAAAAAAAAAAAAAAAAAAAAAAAAAAAAAAAAAAGCAACACCTCATCTATTGTTATAGATAACAATCTATAGTCCCTCAAGTCAGGGTCCCAGAAAATTGTTCAACTTTTGCTTGCAAACTTCAGAATTCAGGAACTTTAGGAGTTTTCCACTGTGGCAAAAAGAAGAGCTTTTAAACAAAACTACAAGACTAATTAGACATTAAGCACGATAGCCTTTTCTCAGCTCCATCCCCTAGGATATATTCAAAGAAAGCTGCATTTGAACAATTTTCAGGACTAGTAAGCAGCAGTCTGGGGAAGGAGCATTAACTTTCAAGACTTGCCTTCTACAGTCTGACAAAACCAGGCAAGTTGGAATACTCTACCAACGTATATCTGAAATACAGCATAACATTTTGATGAAAACAGTTTTGTGCTTGTATCTTTGATCTCAGATCAAAGTTATCACCCCAGATGAATCTGAACCAAGTATTCAGGTATTTCAAAATGCTGAATGACAGACCAACTGAGGATTAAAGGTCAGGCCAATAGCTTGAAAAGCTGAAAACAGACAATGCTGAAGTACACTTAGATCTTCACACAAATAGCCTTCAGGCTTGCTATGAATTTAGTCAAAGCGAAACATCATGATCTATTCAAGTTGTGCTCCAGGCTGGATGCTGTAAGACAGGGTTGTGCTCATGACTATAGTATAAATTTGCTGCATGATCTATTCTTTTGGATTCAGCTGTATTTCACTACTGACACAGCAGATTTATTCTGCAGCTTTACATGACTATCACAGGACTAATTCCCTATAGGATCTATATAATTTTATTTTGGGCTTCTTGTTGTCTGTCCAGTATGCTTTTGCCTGCTGATTTTTCATACAGCTGGAAACAAAGCTGAGGCTTCCTCAACAATCATGGTTCCTAGGGCCCACATAGAAAATTACTACTGTTCACATTATAAACTCCCTGAGTACAGGGTATCAATAAAGCCAGCAAGGCTCTTTCCAATGATTAATTTAGCTGCTGACTTCAAGTTTCCCTTCCATGTAACAGCTTTTCTGTTATTTAATCAGAGATAAACAAGTTTCTGAAACATTCTTTCAGTTTAGTACTGGGTTATTAGATAGCTAAAGCACTAAAAATAATCCTTTAAGGATCATTCATGGTCTTACGCAACAGGTTTTGATTGAGATTTCAAAACACCACAGCCGTAATTACAGGTATGTTGGAACAACTAAATCTAAGCAGTAACTTTGCCAACATGCCAGAACCTCTCTTTTAAAAATGCTTTTTGTGTTAATTCCTGCCTGCAATAACCCATCTGCAATAAACTTCATTCAGCTACGTGTCAACCAATAGTCAACAGTACAATATCACATGAAATAATTAACTGTACTTCTACTACCACTTTGACACTATAGTAGGACTGTACTGAGACTGCACATATACTACTTCAAAATATAAACATATTAACAAAAATAGCCCAGGTGCATACACACACACACACACAAAATAATAACAATAATTTAAAAATTGTAACAAACCCATCTTGAAAAACAAAGTTTTTGTAACAAACGCATCTTGAAAAGCAAAGGTTTTCCCCGTTTCCAGAGGGGTAGTATTCACATTACTGAAGCTAAGGTGCTTACATAGGCAGCTAGTATCCTGTGGCTCTTCAATACTCAACAGAGAAAGAAAGGCTTCTCCAGGAACAAATTCAGAGCAGAGACCCAATATATGCTCTCTGTAGAAACAATTTCCTCTAGAAGTGAAGAAAACAAAAAAGAAGCACAAGAGAAACTATCTGACTGAGGCTTAGTGGTTCACACTGTAACACAGAGAAACAATAAAAATCCTCATTATATCATACTGTCTCTTCAGGCTGGCAGAGTTCAATGAATCAGAATTCCAATATGATTGGATTACTGCCTTCTCATATTATTTGAGATGTCCTGGTCTCTGAAATTCTGAATGATGGCCACAGGAAACAGATTTCATGGATATTTTGATCAGAAGAGAAACAGAGGTCATATCCTCCCAGCATAGAAACAATGTTTATCTAGTGTTTGGCTTCTGCAGTTATACAATTTAATTAACCTCACCATGATCTGTGGTAAAATATAAGACAAGACTTCAGTTGTCTCACTGATTTCAGTTTTGTTGTGAAGTTTCAAAGCAGTGATTTAGAAAGTTGAACAGAAAGAGTGCTATCATATTCTATGAGATTTCAGAACAAGTCAAGGGTTTCAAGGATTCATGGATGCCCATCACATGGGTAGCTAGTAATCTTATTCACAGTTCTGTATTTGTTTAGAGAGCAGATATCTTCAAGATAAACTACTTGGATCCTCGATCCTTGACTTCATTTTATGTAAATCACGAGCCTGTAAGTATGAATTATGCATTTTGCAGGAGACATGCTTTTATAACAGTTTGCACAATGAAGATCAACAGCAACACAATTCACCTTGAGAACACCTGAAGGTGAGTCAGGGCATATGGCAAGTAATTCACTGTAAGTGGAAGATAGAATGGAGATATTCTTGTGGAATGAAGATCACATCTCCAGCCCTCTAGAATTTCAGACCTTTCTCAGACAAAAGACTTGATGATTTTTTTGTCTTATTCAGAAGGTATAACATTTTCTCAATGAGTTACATTTTTCAGGAATTTGTAACAGTAGCATTCTTTCTTAGTCTTTGTCTTTTATTCTTAAAGGGAAAAAAAGTCAACTCTCTTAATTAGAAGAAACAAAAATACAAACTTTAAAACTATTAGATTTTTCAGTTAAGCCAGTTGATATGTTCTTGCTCAATCTTGGCCCAAAACACCTCTGTACCCAGCTAAAACAAACACTTAAGATGCAGACCATGTAAGAATCCATAATCCTGGCTATAGCAATTAACATCTCCAGACATTGGTCACAGGCAGAATGGTTTCACAAAGAGAAAGTCTTGCCTATAGAACCTGATTTCCTTTTATGACAAGGTAACCCACCCAGCTGATCTAGGAAAGCCAGTAATGTAATTCCTTTGGACTTCAGCAAAGTTTTGATACTGTCTCTCACAGTATCCTTCTGGACAAAATGTCCAGCTCACAGCTGGATAACCATGTCATGCAGTAGGTGAGCAACTGGCTCACAGGTAGAGCACAAACAGTTATAGTGAATGGGGCAACATCAGACAATTTTCAACAGTTTACAAACTATAAAAGCTACACCAAACTTTCAGAAAGCATGAATCCTCCAGACATTTTCCTGGAAACTTGTGCAGTTTCTCCCTTGAGTAGGGATGCCTGCTTCTCTGTTACTCCCAAAAGGTTAAGTGAAGAACTCTGTGTACATTATAATCACCCTGGTGTTGTTACATTCAATTCCTAATCAATATTATTTCTTTTACTAACTTTGATATAGGAACCTTGATAAAGTGTACTGCTTTATGGTATATTGTAATCTACTTGGAACTCTTTAGTTTTACACTGTATAGTAAGTAATTCTGATTAAGGTCTTTACTCTGTTATCTCTTGTCTGTTTAATACTCACTTCTATAAATAGATCTGGTTTGCTATCATTAGAACTTGCAGAGTGATTCCTTCATTTTGAAGTGTGGTCATGTTCTGAGGCTAAAGCAGGGCCTGTCTGAAGCTTCCACTGATCCCATGACAGCTGACCAGTGAGATCAGATAAGCAATCTCTCTAATACCATGTGTTGGATACAGACAGTATGCATTATGCCTCATTTCTTGTTTTAATTTTGTCTGTGGACTTGTAAGGCTGAACATTTCTATGAGTGAAGTAATTGCAAACATTTGCCATAACCTTTTCCGTGCCCTCCTGGCCTCCATGCTTGCTATAGAAGAGCAACTGATGACTAACATTTCTTAAAGGAAAGGGTAAAAAAATGGTAAATGCAACCACAGAAGTGCTTTAGAGGCCTGGAACAATTTCAGAAGGGAAATGGAATGCAGGGCACAAAATTTTCTGTACTGTATTAAAGAAGTTTCTTCAGTTCAACCAAAGAATGTTATAAACAGTCTTTTCCGGTTGATTAATTAATTTAATGTCTGGTCATCTGTGACTGGATTTCAGACAACAGGAGGAACAGTTTCAGGAACAGAAGAACGAGGACCTTAACTAACTGTTCTTTGAGCAGCTAAACTAATTAGCCTGCTGTCTCCCATGTCCGTCACAAACCCCAGTTTTCCTTTATATTCCTGACATCAGTCATTGTAACAGCCCATGTCTGCCCAACATGCCCAGAGCCACATCAAGTCTATATAGATTTCTTGTTTCAGACTAAGACAGTTGATATGCACCTGCTCAATTCTTGCCCAAAACACTCCTGCACATCACACCATATACTCAAGTTTAATCCTATACTCCTCAACACAGGACTCTTGCTCCCTTTTTTCCCTGAGATGCATCGAGCCTCTTCTAACAGCACATACTGAAAATAAAGGTGATAAGGTGATAAGATGCCCTTCTTCACAATGGGGGCATAAACATGGGTTTTACTCCATGCCAACACCAATTTCCACGCAACATCTAAAACCTCAAAATTATTAAGATCTTGCTTTAAATTGTCAAAAAGATCCATTAGCTATTAGAACACAGATAGACATGGAGTAATGGCATATGCCTCATTTCCTCAGGTAGACAGGCAACAGATTAGGTGAAAGGATGCATTTTTCAGAAAATGTTTGTCACTCTCTGTGCCACTTAAAACTTTTGATTTTGTCACTGAAACTTACCACCTAATGTGCATTAATTTGAAAATGGCAGACAAAGGAAGAATGTGAATATAAAAAATAGTCACAACATTATGCAGTTTGGATAAATAAATAAGATCTGTAGTATTTAGGTAGATAACAGCAATAAAATTACTAGTGATATGTTTTGCTGCCTTGACAGTATCAACATAAAAGATTTTTTTTAATGTTTCCTGTCATGTAAATGAGCTAAAATGCTGCTTCCTGAATAACAAATATTTGGACCATGCTATGTTACAGAAAGTCCCTACTACTACATTTGTATTTTTAATATTCCCAGAACTTTGCCTGAGAGCCCCTAATTACAAAATTATAATAATTTGAGGGAGGGGTTTGCATTCTCTATTCAAAGGGAACTTCCAGCTTTTGCTGGCAGATACCTGTCCTTTTAAAACCAGGATACCATTCTTTTGTAAACCTGTACTAGATCAAGGTCCAGCCTGATGAGTAGGAAAAAAGCCTCTGCACTAATTGCAGTATCCATATTCAGGGTATCACAAGCCCATTACTCAGCCCATGGCCTAAGTTTATCTTACACATTTATCTCAGTTTCCAGAAGTGATGTGCTGGAAAAAAATGGCTTCAGTGGAATTTGGAGTGGCAAGTATAAGCAGCAGTGTTAAAACAACAATCTTCAGGAGCCATATTAAATTTGAACATCCTGTACTGGCAGGGTGGGCACAGGGAATTGTACAGAAAACCAAATTTCTTCTTGTTTTTCCTCCTCCCCAATAATTAAATCAAGTTTACATGTAAAGATACTGCTGTTAACAGTTCTTTGGGAAGGGATGAATAGTTCCCCCTATTTCTCATTAAAACTATAATATTGTAACTTAGGAAAGAAGCCATGAGCAGTTATATGATGGAGGCATAATAAGGCATAACAAGGCAATGGCAGTAACTTTTAGGAATTATTAATAGGCAATTTTTTCTTGCCTGCAAGAGCAGAGCATATGAGAATTTCTTGTTTGTTTGATGTAGCAAATGTCAAATATTCTTTTCCATGATTGTCTGACCCAACAAGATGTAGCTGTCATCTCAACCATGAGACCAGCCAAAATTTAGTTCCATAGGTGAGAAGCAACCTGAACTGATTAATTTGTTTATCAAGATGTGGAAAGCCATCGGATTGCCTCTAGCCCACCTGTAGTAATTAATTATACAAACATGCCCCACAGAAACCCTCCAAGAGGATTCTAACACCCATCCCCCCACAATTCATTCCCAAATGCTGTGTTATGTTAACTCCACAAAATACATAAAACTTCATTGAAACTGTTAATGCAAAATGTAATTTCTAATAAGAAAAATTAGTGCACTCTTAATATTCTCTTCCTTTCCCTGAATCTCAAAGCCTGGTAAAAGATAAGCACTTTTCAGATTTCTACCTTTTCAGGTTTTTCCTTTTGTCACTGTCTTAGTATTGCTTCAACATAACTCCTGTATTTGGGGTCTTGTTTGGTTGGGTTTTTATAAACAATGTTTGGCAAAGTCCAATATCATTCACATTATACCAAAAGCACACGTATTAGAAACAAAAAAATTAAATTATATGAAATACACTATAATATCAGCAAGGCTCTTTCTTCTTACTATGTGGAGCCTTTTATTAAAATCTAATACTAACACCAGATTAATGTGACAGCCATGAGTATACAAACCAAGTTACAAAGGAAATAAGCTTTTATTACTTTTTCGAAGCTACAACTAGCTCAAAAGTAAGAGAGGAATGATGAAAATTGCCCAAAGCGGGAGAAAAAAAAACCCACAAACCAAAAAATCCACGGTATTTCTGGAAAAAAATATTCAAATTGTTGAGCAGTTAATTGGATTTCCACACTTACATTTAATAAAACAATCCTCCTTACACAAAGTCTTTACTTAGGCTGTGTATTTCCCCATGTACGAGCCAAGTACGAGAGTATTTAAATAAAACTTTAACATTTGAAATGTTTCAGTTTTTATGATGGAATTAAGTACTAGTACACAATACCAATACAGGCAATAACCAGGGGCAGTAACAAAAAATAGAACTGGATTAGTCAGATGCCAAAAACATGCATAACAACACACCTCAAAATAGGTTTTGTCCTACTGGAATTCTCCAGCAAATTGCTATGACTTCAAATGCAACAGTTGCAGAGCTCCAGCTGGAATCATCCCTCTCAAAACTCAGACAGTGGCATGAGTCACTATCATTCACATTAACGATAGCAAGGTTTAGTGCCATTAGTGAAGTCGAACATTAAACTTTTTCTAAACCATTGAACAGATGTTCCAGTCTTTATACTAGCATGACTTTTTTCCTAATTGCCTGTGTTATATCCTACCAGAAACCTGTTGTTCTGGCAACTCTGCACAAGATTTGAACTTCATCCCAAACTTTTCTGATCTGCTTCCACCTCTGCAATTCCTTTTGCCAATTCCCTCAAAGAGGGCAGCAACAGCTAGCACCTGTGCTGCTAACGGAGCGAGGTCTCACCAAGAGATGGAGAGACAAGGCTACAAAAGTGATGGCAGCAGGGCATAGGAGGAACATTTTTCACAAGTGGGTCTGAGGGCCAGGAAAGCACAGTGATGGGATGGAGCCCTGAGCAAAAAGGGGCTGGACACAGCGCCAACTATCCTGTTTACATTTCAGAAACCTACTGTCACGGTTGAAGAACATATCTTCAGAATGAGCTGTAATTAAGCCTTTTCTCTCCTTTATTCCTCCTTGCCCTTAAAGGCCTTTTACTGCATATCCTTCTGCCCCATTGGAGTCCCATGAGGCTGGGAATGAAAGCAACAGAGTTCTTTATTTCCAGAAGACATAACTGCAAATGGCTTCCAGCTGAAATATTAGAAATCTTTTCAAGTGACTTGATATGACTCATTTGCTAATGTCATAAGCCTGTGGCACAAGACATCTTAAAGATAGTTTTGTCTAACTGCTTATTAAATAGAGTCAATTTTTATATTACTATCTTTTTGTTTTTCTTCTACCTCCCAAATAGTCTAATTTCTCGGCAATTAAGCAGTTTGCTTTAATATACTCCTGCTGATTAAAACAGGAAACAATAGAAGTAAAAGGGTATAATCTTTATTAGGTCAGTGATAGCTTCAAGAGGTTGCAGTAAATTAAAAATTTCATTATATGCAATTAAGCAACTTCATTAATATAATTGCCATTTTCCTCACTATTTTGGCTTAATGTATGCCACTAATTATATTGAGGCATACACTCATTCATGCGCATACATATTTCCAATTTCCATCTACAACCTTCACATTACTTGCAGGTAAAAATCAGTAATGTGCTTCTGACAGCCAGTTAAGAAACCACACCTAAAAATAACTTCTCATCCTGGACAACAGTGTAAGAACCACCCTTCGGCTGTGTAAGTAACACACATGGGAGCATATATGTACTTAACCATTCTCTTATTAAATCAGACCCTATATGTTTTTCCAGCTACAGAGCCTGGACACAATTCAGAATCTGAGATGCCATGCCACAGTACAATGCTGCTCCAATACCTAATAGAATACTAGTTTGCTCTAAAACTTCACGTTTCCAACTTTGTATAAGAGGGAGTTATGTTATTAAACTAGTAAAAAAAAAAGTCCAAAAATGTTATGATTGTCTATCTTGCAGAAGGGAAGCAATTTTCAGCCAAGTAATTGGTACATTTTCTTAGTGCATTATGTTTCTCAAAACATGCTACTGTAGGTGGAAATTAGCATCCCTTTTCTTGAAGAAGAAAATTACTTGTCTTCTATAGTGACTGGAGCTGTCATTCCAAAAGCTGACAAATGTTAACAATCTCTGTAGGTGTTCTTTACAAACATCTCAAAAATAAATAAATATACTCAGAACAAGGATCCAATGACCAAAGAGAGGTTATAAATAGGAGGAAAATACTACTGTTTGAATATTCAAATGCATCACATATCCATCATTTCCAACATAAGGAAAACTATTTTAAAATAGCTAAATTGGCACACTAACAACTAATATGGAACACTGCCAGAGAAAGAACACAAATATTATTTATTAACAATAAAAAAGTTAGCTGCATCTCCCATACTGCAGATAACAGCAAAGAGGAAATGAAGATAGACAATGGTTCCATTCCAGCTATCCAATCTAGTAATCTGTGCAGAGTAGTAAAACCCTTACATATGCAATTAAAAAACTGCACAGATATTTTTCTTTAAATCTTTTTGTTGTTCATCACATCCTCACTGCAGTTTCTTGAAACTGTTTCCAGTGCTTGCAACAACAAAACATGAAGCTGCACCACCTTACCCCACATGCTGAAAGCGGGTCCACAAAGTCCAAACAAACCAATTTGCTCAAATAAATTTATTAAACCACAGTAACTACTATAATTTGTTTAAACTATGATGCCAATACTCCAAGACATTGTCTGTACATATATCACACTTAAACATTTAAAATTTCAACCATAAAATTCATCTTGGCTTAAAAAATTATAGCAATACACTAATATATGCAACATGAAAGGATACAAACACTTCTTATTTGCAAGAAATTATCAATCACAGAACAAGATGCTTTACTGAGATTTTGACTGAGAAACTCTTACCCTTTCTGTAATATTTCAGAATAGCAGCTACTCTTGGACACATGACATGGCTCTTGGAGAGGGTCCTGTGCAAGGTCAGGAATTGTACTAGATGATACTTGTGGAGCCCCTTCCAAATCAGCTTACTCTCTGATTCTGTGACTAAGATCAGAACCAAGTGGAGAAGATTCTTTTCCCAAGTTGAGACTTTGCTAGGAGACAAATACCAATATGTCAGAAAACCCTAGCTAAAATTACAGCTATACAGGATATAGAACCACCTTCAGAGAACTACAACATGAACAATAATCAAAATAATTGAAAAAAATTAGCAGTCAATACAGTTCACTAATGTAATATTCAAAAAAGAAGTAGAAAAAAAAAGGACAGGCTGATTCTCATTATACTTTCAAAACTTTTCATCTCTCAATCTCCTGATGTAAACCAAGGACTTAATTTTAATACAAAATTATCAGATGAATAACTGAAATATAAATAAATCAGCCTTGCAACTAGTTTAGCCCAGGGTTATAAGTAACTCTTCTAAATTAATTAAGAAACACACCACAGAATTCCCAATGCATTTAAAGAACCTTCTTCTCGGAAGAGATGGACCTTCCTTACCCTGCCCAGAGTCAGATTTGAGCACATTACCTTCAAGCACACAATCATCACATGAGGGCTCTGCCCAACACATAACCTCACATAAATTTATAGTAGGATTTAGAAATAGTGGATGTAAAATCTGCTGTGGGGAAGAGGGGAGGGAAGTTAAGACCTAATTACTTCAGTCTTACAGAAGAATTAGTATTTCAAATGATAAAGAAGACAAAATAATACAGACAGGTCAAGCAAGCAGGCAGTATTTTTTAGTGTCAGACTGTACCTGCTTTGTGCAGTAAACCAAGAAATGATAGCTTCAAACCAAGAATGGCAAAACACCCCACTGGCTACCAGGCAGAGCTTCATGTTTCCTTAGCCCTTCATCTCCCCCACTTTGAGGTCTGATGTTCACCAGATGCAGTGCCTGATTTCAGCATATTCTTGCAGATACTGTGGAGACAGATCCGGATTACACGCCCCCCATTCCACAGGTGGAAGAGACACAAGGCAGCCCACTATAGATGAACTGTACTTGCCCTAGTTTAGAACCATTTCTTATGCATCCTCCCACACATAGCCAATCATCTACATGCTGCAAAGTTTAAGAAGCAGAACTATTCAAAAGGATCAGATTTGTAGCAGAAATGTAGACATCAAAATTTTCTTCTCCTGATAAGATGCAAAGGAGAACAACTTAGAAATTTAAGCCTCTGAAAGGCTTAAGTGAAAGATTCCTTGTTATTTAGTTCATTCAACTTGTTACATTAAAGCTCATATAGTGGAGAATGGAAGGAAACTGTGATTCCTTATCATTGAAGGGCCATTATTCTAAAAGTAATTCATGAAAAGAACAGTATGTATTGTACAAAATAATTATGTAATAAAATATGCAGTATTATAGTTCTAACATATTGTGCCAGTATACAGGTTATGAAGCCGAGAAAAATACTGTTTCTTGTAAAAGACAGAATGTCATACCCATACAGTCAAGCATATTTGATAATTTTTGTATCTTTAAGTAAGTCTGGGATTATTCATTAGCTGACTGAGGCCTGCATTATGGTACACATAACCTTGTGCAGCGCTCATTATTAGTGAATCTTTTGATCATACAATTACTTTGTTTTCAAATAAGAACATCTTTTTGTCATCAGCCATGGTAAGGTGTCAGTTTAACACATACTGGAACAAGGAAGATGCGGGGAGTAAGCCATAGTTAAAACTTTGTGATACTGAACAGCAGGTTGTCTGCTGTCTTCAGCATTAGCATTTAACTTCACTGCAGCTCAAGTCATTTTGTACCAGAGAAGATTTATATCAAGCTGTGGGAAGGCATATCAGCTGCTGGTTCCATTTTACAGAATTATCATCAAGAACATGGATTATAAGAAGCATGATAAGAAAAATAAAAGCAATCTTAGGGGAATATTTCATGTACTATGAAAACTTGTAAAAGTTTCCTTGATGCTAGAATTACTTTCTAAACATCTTGTTCTTTAAAATACTTCTGGAAAATAAAGATTTTCTTTTCTAATTGAGGTGTATAGTGAATTGGATTCCTATATAAAAAGCAAGCCAGCATTAAACTACATCCTTTGCTTTGTCTTATGCCATTCTGAAGTAATATTTACTATTCGTTTGTCCTTTTGGTGCCTCCTTATTCTGAGATTCCCAAAGGTGCAGTGCCAACTGCAAACATTCACAAGGACATTTTGACCGTAGTATTAGAATACTCAAATTGAGGATTGAACCTAGATAATTTACATCCTGAAAAAGAAAATGGGACACAATTGAAACCCCAAGTTTGCTATTTCCTCTCAGAATATTACTTTATTAATAGTAGATCTTATGATATACTGTTTCATAAGCAAAAGTATTTTCAATACAATTGAAATATTTGACTATGCATATACAGACACATAAGTTCAAATATTTAGCTATGAACATGCTTTTTCAAACACAGGACAATTGCTTAAAATTTCACTGCATTAAGGCAGAACTTCTTTTTTGGAAAATGTTTGATATCACCAAGTCAAAAAGAGTGCACAAACAAAATCCATCCCTATTCTACTGCCTTTCACTGCTGTTACATCAGTCCAATACCTGTGACCAATTAACTCGTCCCTGCAGCCAAGTGAATTTCTGTTAGCAACTGCTTATGGAGGAAAGTAGAAACAGGATAGTCAAGAGCTCTTCCCATCAGACAAAACCAGCTGTCATTCTGCTTAACTTCTACAACAAATGTCCTCAGATCCACAGGAGAGAAAAGAAACACCATTTGGCATTTAAACTTGAGGTGCCAGGATTCAATAAAGTGGAAAACAAGTGTGGATTGATTACTCCAATTTAAAAAGGTCACAAATTGCTAAGGTTTTTTTACTTCTTTTAATGCATATTTAGTTGTTTTATCAGACAATTGTTTTAAATTGTAAATTATAACCCCGCATAATGGGTACTGCCTTAATTAGATTTTAACTATATGCTAATCTGAAAGGGGGGGAGATTGTTTCATGCTTTCTCAAGGTCTGCTAATAAAGACTGCATAGCCAATAAAAATACTAATTGAGAATCAATATAACAATTTTATAACTGAGCATATCCATGTGACTTAAAGATGCAGAGCTTCCACAAATGATGGCCTTTTTGAAATATTTAAATTTCATTTCCAAGTACCATTTTGTTTCCATTGCATGACAAGTGATTTATATCAGCCATTTTCCAAGCAGTCACGGAGGGAACACAGTGCAGAGAAGAACATAACTACAGTAAAATAAGTAAACCAACTCATAAAGGCTTCACCTGTGCTGGGTGGTTACAAGATACAGCATTAAAATCCAAGTCTAGCGTGGTCTCAAAATCAAACCAAAGACCTTCTAGAATCAGCAGCAAAAACTTTTCCACCTTCAACATTTCACTCAGACTTTGTTGATGGACTCACACAAACTCATGACAGTCTTTTTTTCTTTTACAGATTGTACTGATCATTTCGTTTTTAATCCTAACAAATTTAACACAGTGATGACCAAAGAAAAGATAGAAAGCTTATCAGTACAATCAGCATTAAAATAGCAGCAGTGTTATTTTCACTCATGACCTCATCTTTGAAAAAAAAAAAAAAACTTTTTCAAAAGCATTTCTCCTTAAAGAAAATAAACATTCTTCAGGTATTAATGTCAAATTTAAGTAAATGGAAATAAAGAAGAAATAAGGCCAGTACATCTAATGCATCCACAAGATTAGGAGATTAATAACATCCAAACCAGCCTCACCTTTGACTGTCAGATGTGGGGAGGCAGATCCCAACACCAGAGGAGCATTCAGTCAGAAGGGAGCAGAGGACAGCTGCACAGCTAATGGGATGTGCCACTCCAATACCCAGGGCCAGTGCAGCAGTCAGTTGATATACAGCCATCACTGAAAATTGCTCTAATTTGCTGGTTATCACATATCTTGGTAACAGGAAGAAACATGAATATATGCTTAAATATGCTGCCCACATCACACAAAAGTTGAAGATTAATCTTACTGCTCTTACATCAATTACTCCAATAGAAAATTGGTATGGAGCAGTTCTGTTGAACCTGACCTTCACACCTGCATCACTGTCTGCAACCACTGAGCAAAATCACAGCATATACAGACTGTTCCACTCCTTCCCATATCTCAATTCTCCATGCACAGCCATCAAATTTCATCTTTGGAGTTTTGATTAATGCAAGTGTTATCACGTGGGTTAAAATGTATTTAAGGAAAGAAGTTTAGAATTAACTATTTCAGAAAGGCTTTGTGTTACAGCATGTTTTACAACTGCTTTAAATGTAAAGCTGTCCCTATATAGCACAGACAGAACCTGTGAATAATCACTAGTACCTCTTCATGTCTCAAAAACAGCTGAAGACCAAAGATCTAATAAGAGGCCAAAATAATACCCATACCCTTTCCCCCATCATGCATCACTTCAGAAGTTCTCTTCTGGAACAAAGTGCATCTTAAGATATTTCTAGAGTTTTGTATGTTCACAAGTCCAGAAAGAGATCCATCAAAATGCTCAAATAATCACAATGTGCTTTAAAATCTGAGCAAAGCTGCACAGGAACACCCAACAATGCAATGAGTTTTAGGAAGCAAATTAATTTTAATTTGCCAAAACTACCCTCCTGGAGCTGCCAGTCATTTCTACATGTGTGCAGGAACTTCAAAGAGCACCACTGTGAAAATATACATTCCCCTTAAAGATGCACACCTAACATCCACCTTAGAAAAAAACTTTCTGTATTGAGCAGCATTTCAGACCCTTGACTTCTGTTTTGGTTTTTGTTTTGTTGATTGGGTTTTTTAATGTTGTTTTTGATTTGAAAGGCACTTAACCCTTACTAAAGCAAATCACTCCTTTTCATAGTGCACTCTCAGTGACAATCCTGCATACTAAAATGTTATTAAGTCTTCACAATGAGATTTTCTGTTGGTGCCCAGAAACACATCTGCAAGAAAGGGTTTATTCAGAACTAGGTTTTTACACTAAAATAATAATGTTCATATTTCCTCTCCCTCACAGCTGTTGCTGATTATTGGCTCAAGATGAAACGTCAGCAGAGGTTGGTTCTGAAATATAGACCTTAAATATTACCCTTTTTATTTAACTGTTTACCTTCTGATCTGACTCTGGGCATTTGCAGTTTATGATCAACAAACATTCCTAAAAGCTTTCATATTTTAATTACAGATACAGGCAGCAACAGTTCAACATAACATAGGAAAAAAAACCCTTTGTGGTCATAATGGGGCTGAGAGTCTCTGAAACCCTGCCTTGCCTACTTCACACAGCAATAGGCAGAGTGCCATTGGATGGGAATACATCATGTCCTCTGGTGATAATAACTAGGATTTCCCAAGGTTAGACAAACACCTGTGCCCGAAGTCACTCCACGCAACACTGCCGTGCTTTCTGAACATGACCATATGCCTGTGGAGCACTTCAGTGTGCTGGACAGCCTAATTTCTGAAGCTCTCAATGAAGCAAGCGCATACTCAGCTTTTAGGAATCAAAGAATCGTAGAGCTTAAGTGCACCATCCACAACATGTTGGATAAAAGCATTTGTTTGGTGCATATGCTTGCCTTTAAACGTACCTTCTGGACACCATTGCTGCATTCACTCAGGATGAAAGAATAAACAGAACCAATAAACAATTAGCAATTTCCTTCTGATTAATTTAACAAATGCATGAATGTTGGAAGGGAACTCTGGAAGTCATCTGGTCACACCCCCTACTCAAAGGAGGGCCAACTACAGTAGGTTGCTCAATGCTGCATCCAATCAGGTTTTGAATATCTCCAAGGATGGAGATGTCACAAACCCTGTGGGCAACCTGGTCCAGTGCTCAGCCACCCTAAAAAGAAGCAATCTTTACTGCATTCAAACAGATTTTCCCTTATTTCAGTGTGTGCCCATTGCCTCCCATCCTGCCACTGGGCACACTGAGAAGAGCCTGGCTTCATCTTCTTTACTCACCTCCCCATATGGATAACATCCCCCTGAGCTTCCCTTTTCCAGTCTGAATGCTCTCAGCTCTCTCAGCCTCTCCTTGTATGTCAGATGGTCCAAGACCCTTGATCTCCTCCATGACGCTTTGCTGGACACACTCCATTCCCTTGGAGTGAGATAGACAGCACCAGACACAACCCTCCTGCTGTATCTCACCAGGGCTGAGCAGAGGGGAGCAGCATAAGTGAGCATGTAATTTTAACCAGATACAGTGTTGCACACAGCCTTTTCAGACGACCAAGAGGGAATAACCAATCTAACGTAGAGAGCAATCCTTTCTCGTACTTCTGAACTACAGAATCTGAAATTATACTTCAAAATGTTGTCAATTTATTAAGTTCACATTGATGTGAAAATAAAACCACTTTCATTCTGAGGTGTAAATCTGAATTAGAAAAATCTCTGTGCTTCTTACATAACCTATAAAGTAAAACACAATCACAATTGTCCTTTCATTTGTCCAAGCTTATCATGCTGATGCCAAAAATATAGCAAAGTATATTTCTGCACTATTAGAGAATTACAAAACAAAAGCACATCATAATGCATATAAAACTACTATGACCTCCAGCCTTCAGAACTACCAATACAATAGCATCAAATTTACCCTTAGAGACTTCCACTAATAGTTAACCTAATAGTTAATAATTAGAGTAGGCAATGAGAAATCTAAACTATTCCATTTTTATATTGTATATATATAAATTACACACATATCCATACACATGATTCTAAAAAGAGGCCCAGTTCATCTTAGGCCAACTTCTGAGTAAGCACAGGAGTAAATATAGCTAAATTTTGAAACTCTTCCTGTAGTGATTAATTTGTTTCTGTCATGTGTCCTGTGCAATGGGATCTATACATTAGGACAACCAAACAGCCTTCCTCTGTGTGGGCAGAACCTAGCGTGCTGTCAAGGCTACAGAAACATGAGCAGAAACAAAAAGATTAAAACCAGCTTTTGGATGCAATATACATTACACACTATTTAAAATAAAGGTTTTCTGCCTTTTTTTTCTTTTTGTTGTAAAAGGCTGAACTCCACCTTACCAGATCATACCAGTTCAACTCCTTGTACCACAGAGTATGTAAGACCCTGCATTATAAAACAGACCCTGCATTATAAAAAGGGCATTTTTAAGAGCACCAGGGTAGTTTTTAGAATAAACCCACTCACATCTTAACATGAATACAGGTTCAGGCTGTCTTTTTTAAAAAAATATACTTCTAATTCCATATAACTTCTAATTTCCTAATCCTTGACATTTTAGAATACAACTGGAAAAAAAAATGCAGCAAAGCACATCCAATTTTTATACTACAAGGAGAAATCCCTCTAAAGCAATGTGGTTCCATTTTGTGATTCAGGACTGTGTATAACACCATATGAATGGATGCTTAGAATACGCTCAACAATAAATGCTGGAGAGACATGCATTATCCTACCCAGGAGACAATCTGCTAAACATGCATCTGGTTAACATCAAGTAGTTGTCCTTTTTGGGATTATAATTTTTCTGTTGTCATCTCTGACTATCCACATGTCTGTATAGAGAGATATCTCTCAGCAAAGGATGACAACTACAGGAGTAGGCAAGTCCAAGCTCACTCTGTCCATGCATTGGGAAGACATTTCTTAGTGGGACACCATCAGTGTGCACATAGCCTCATACATCGTACATATACCAATCCCATACCCATTCTGGCTTATTTCTGGCTCCAACTGTGCACCAGGCACCTCTATGCAAAGAAACTGTTTTGGTACCATTCTTACATTTTTTACATATTTTATTCACCTTTTTGCTTTCTTTAGATTTTTCCAAGTATAGTTATGAAATACTAGTTAGTTAAAAATCCCATTTTTCTAGCAGTTATTCATGAAGTCGGAGTTGAAAAATAAAAATTGCTCTATGACCCTTTATGTGTTCATACGAGCTCTGAAAATCCGAGTGTTAAGTTCTTTATGTTCAGTAGAAGGTTGTAATTACAAAGCAAGCAGGAGAAATTATTTCAAGTTAAGGTAAAACTCTGCCAATGAAGTCCAGCCAAAGCAGAGGATATTTTCAGGTCCAATCCTAACAGCATTTTATCTACCTACCCTCCTCCCCCCAGTCCCCTGCCACCCATCTCAGGTTCTCAAGTCCATGTACCTGTATGGAACTGATAGTTCAGTTCAGTGGCAAACAGGAAGTGTATTGAAAAGTGATTAATTCATTGACAGTTATTAAGTACTCCAAAGCAGTTACTCAATAGACTCTCACTAGAATAACACTATTTTTAATATACATATTCCTGATATTCTTCTTTGTATTATTGGATCTTTGGGTACAAATTTGAATTTGACCTCTTCCTGCTTTAGAGAAAAAAGGCAAATGATGTCAAATCTCTTTTTGTTCAGGTGTAAAACTTACTGCTAGAGACTAGCTAGAAAACTGAAGTTTGAAGTCACAGTCTTATTAAATATTAACATTCTGCTGGATTTTTATACTCCATTTCAATATATTTGTGGCCAATAACCATCCATTTTCCCTCACTTGCAGAAGCCGAGCAGGTGTGCAGGTAGCTGGTTACCAAGACAACATACTGGCAAGGGATTAGAGCAGACACTTGTATGTGTATAACTCTGAATAATGCAAACACTGTTAAGTGATACATTTTTCATTATTCGAATGTCACATGATATTTTACACCATTTAATATATTTTTGCCTGTTTAACACGCTTCTGTTAAGAACCCAATTCAAACCTTACAAGCAAATGTAATTATAGTTTCATTATAACAATGAAAATACCACTTTATGTATTTCTTCTATGAGCTCAATAAGTAGTTATACAAACATCTGTTCTATTTCCTACATCTCACATTTAGAAGAACTAAGCACCAAGATACAGACAGTTATAAAAACAAAAGTGTGATGAAGAAACGTATCAGAACTCTATCAGATATATAATCACTTCACCAAGAAGGGTGAGTACTTTGACAAGGCATGTCATTGCAGTAATTCTCGCCTCATTGCTCTAGAGACAGATAACAGTCCTTTAGCAATGTCTTAAATTCTGTTTTGTTAAACTCTGGAAAGCACTCCAGAACATTTTAAAGTGTTATATCAACAAATTATGAATTACAGCATTAACCAACAACCTTTAATAAAAGAAATAAGCACAGGTAAATAGAAACCACATTTTAAAATGTCCTTTATGTTCTTGGAGACAATTTGAAATGCACCTATTCAGAACAAAACCTTTACAGAGATTTGAATATATATCACCACATCCTAATTTTAATGCTTCATTTTTATTTTACACGTACTGCCAGAGGACAGAAAACCTATGGCTTTCTCCATACTTCTCATAGTAATAGCACATTTCAGCTGCACCAAAATATGTCAAGAAAAGCACAAAATAATGAGAAATGGCTCGTTTTGATCCACTACATAGAAGATCAAACAGCTGCATTTTATAATTCAGCAAACCTCAACCTCCACTTTACCCATGACAATCAGTCATAATAGGAGAGGGAGAAATGCTGAAGTTTCCTCATGTAGATGGAAATGTTAAGTGCTACTGGCATTGTTTTCCGCAACATGAAGGAGAAAGAAATACAAGAACATGGGCCTTCCAACAGGTATTTCTAGGACTGAAAGTAGGAGCAAAAGGTTCAAGTGCCATCACTTTAAATTCGTAGATTTCAAAATGAGGAAGATAAAACCTGATGTATTTTAATGGATATACCTGGGCTTTTCAAAGGCAAAGAAGAAGAGAAAAGACAAGTTCATGTGCTTTTCATCCCCCTTCTATACTGTAACTACTTCCTGATATAAGCAAACTGCCTACCCTTGCCCAAAAGTGTAGCAACACTTATTCTACCTCAACAAACATTTTCAGGTATGTTTCAGAATCAGATCTCCACAAAACACTTTAAATTACTTGGGTTTTATCTATTTCAAACTTTTCAGAAGATACAGAGGAACCTGGTGGGTATTATAACCACTTCTAATGTGATGCTTTAGTGTTTACTATTATTTTATATATGACTAGGGGAACTCAAAAAGCGAAACAGGCTCACCTTAAAATTACAAAAGGTAGTTTATTCACACACATTAAAAAAAAAAAGGGATAAGAAAAGAGGAAAAGAAGCAAATGAAAAAACCTTCAAAACATCCTCCCTTCTCCCCCACAAATATTCATCTTCTTACTTACAACATAAAAAGACAAAACCTGTAACTTCAGTCAGGATTACCATTTAAAAATAATCTTTGATCCATTCCTTTAGGAAAAGAGTCTTCCTGAGTCTTATGGAGATTATACTTCTACAGATCCTACCTATGGCTGCTGCCCGATCACTGCACATAGGTCATAAACTGATTATTGGGGTATTAAGAATGCCTCTTCTATCATCAAACTGCAAAATCTCCTTTTTCCCTAGGAGCGAAGGGCCTCACATCACTTCCAAATAGAGCCATGCATTCTCTCCCCAAAACAGCATTTATATGTTACAGGAAAAGAAGGTCCATTCTCCATAAATACAGAAATATTACAGCCCTGTGGGCTACTCCTTTTCTTCTCTCGAGTAGTCTCTCTTCTCCTTCTTCTCTGACTCCATTTCCTGCTGTGCCTTTTTATGGTTCAATCACTTTGCTTTGTCTTCACTCCGAGGAAAAGGGCCAATGCTTTGAAAAGTTCATCTGCTGGCAAGGAAAGTGTTACACATTCCCAGGCCTGCGCTGATCACGCGGTCTCTCACGCGGGAGCTGTGAAGAATTCCAGGCCATGCTGCTGGGAGTCGGTGGATGTTTCCCTCTCCACCCCTCGGTCTCATGGCACAGGCCGCTCTCCTGCGCAGCTGCGGCTGCTGGAGGCTCGAAGGAGGGAGGGGATGGGGAAAGAGAGAGACATCCCCCCCATCCCGGCCGGTGACAGCAGCAGCTGCCGGGGTTTTCCTTCCCCTTCTCCACTGCTCGCTGTGATCCAACCCACCAGCATGGCTGGGCTGCTCCCCCACGGGCCAGCGGCTCCCAAAGGCCCAGCCGGGCCAAACCCGTCCACCCAGGGGCAGCGGGGCCTGGCCCAGACTGGCCATGCAGCAATCACGGCACGGTGTTACCTCGTGAGATCCCGGGGCTGAGAGAGAGCAGGTTCAGTGATTCACAACTTATATAGTTTCTCCAAGGAGTCGTTTTCCTGTCCCCTCAACGTCAATCGCCAAGGGCCGGTCCCCCCATAGGTGCTCCTCTGCCCCCAAAAGGCTCCAAGGTCCTTGCAAGGTCATATTCCACTTTTAACCTATGACATCTAGTAATTGTAACTATCCTCCTTTGAAATACCTAGTGGCACCTGTCCTGGTGCCTCTGAAAGTACTGCTAAGAATAAAGATGACTTTGAAAAAAACTGCACACCCAGGATCTAAGGGCAGGAGGGAATTAAGGGTAAAACCTCAACAGCTGAGTACTTAAAAACAGACTTAAGCTGCTGAAGTTTTTTGGGATGAACGAAGTGTTTGGGTATTTCTCAGTACTGTGGCTTTAGGGCTTTCAGTATCACAAGGTCAACAAAAATTAGACAGAGCTTGAAGAACTTTGGTCTAGATCTTCACAGATGAAAAATGCAAATCCAGCAAACACTTCAGCACAGGCAACTGATTGCTGGAGAAATCCCATTCAGTTCAATGAAGAAACCTGCATGGCCATGATGATGCTTTTAATTAACTATTTCCAGGATTCACATTTTTAATTTTGCTGCAGACTGCTCAGAAAAGATGAGAGACTCAACCTGTCAACTGCTTAATTAGACTGGGTTTCAATTCTCAGACTAGATTCCTCCAAAGAAACAGCCATCTGCTTCATGTCGCAAACTCCCCTAATTCTCTCCTGGCTTGATACTGTATTCAAGATAAATACTTGTTAAAATCAAAGATCCAGCCATGCTAAGAGACTCTCATAGGGTTAATGCCTCCATAAGCTCACTGAAATCAGAGAGACTTTACAGTAAAATTTTTTTTTTTTACCCCACAGCCCTTCCCTGCCTGGCCACTGGACTCGCTACCCAGAGTAAGGAGGGAAGATAAGAGACAATACAGATAACCAAAATTCCAGATAAAATAAAATGCAATGAAATTAAAAATTCTACAAGTATATTTCATATTGTAGTTTTTAAAGAATCAACTAGTTCTCTGCTCCTATTGCTTTTCACAGAACACTTGTGCCTAAGAGCAAAACAGTGGTATAATTAAATTAAAACAAGAACTAAACCAAAGTTTCTTGTCATTAGAGGTAGACAAGTATCTACCTCTCCACCCACCACAAGCATAAAGTGCTGGAGAAACCTCAGCAAACATCCAAATGCCCAGCTAGCTGCTTGCTCACTCCTCTTCAGCAGGAAAGGGCTAGAAAACAGGATGACAAAGCTTGCGGGTGGAGATAATGGCAGAGATATTGCTTACCATCACAGGCAAGACAGATTTGACAGATGAAAACTCCTTCAATTTATTGTCAAGAGAAACACAGTCAAACATTAAAGCAACATCCTTTCCCTTCCAGACTCAATTTTACTCCTCACACTCCACCATCCAACCCCTGAGCAGCACAGGGGAAACAGGAGTACTACAGTCAGTACACAAGGCTTCCTCTCTACTACCCCTTCCCTCTTCACTCCTCTCCCTTGCTCCAGCCCGGCCTCTTCCCAAAGTTCTTAAGGAAAAAAAAGTGTCTGCAGTGTGGGCTTCTCCCCAGGCTACAGTATCTGCTAAGGTACCAGGAAGCATCTTTTTATCCCCCTCCTCCTTCTCTGACATCTGTTTCCCTCAACAGCTTGTCACACTTCTCCCCCTCTTCCTTTTCCTGTCCAGCATTTTTTTCCCCTTTTTAAGTAGGTTTTTACAGAGGTGCCACACTGATGGGGTCTACTATTCCCTTTGATGAGTCCACTGGCTATATCCAGCTTGGGGCAGCCTCCTGGCCCTTTTCACAGAGACCACCACTGCAGCTCACCACCCTCAAAACTCTGCAGGGACACCCAGTACAATGCCAAACACCTCTAAGTTCTTGGAAAGATATAGAGATTGAACAGTATATCAAAGTCTCAAATCTCAGCCAGAAATCAAACACTGTGACATCACCCACAAGGAATAACAGATTAGAGTGGGGCAGGAGAGGAAAACAACCCTTGTGATGTAACATAAAGGTCTGGACATGTTAAGGAACAGGAGAAGAGAATTACCTCTCTTGAAACAGGACCATATAGAAAGCCATTTCATTTTAGCTCTTAGAGATGAGGGAGAAAGTTTACTGAACTTAAAACTACACTCATCCTCATCCTCACAATTTCTCAACTGCGTTTACAGCAGTAGCACTGCAAAATGCTAAGGAGTGCTGACCTCCGTAGCAGCACAGAACTGCTTGTGTTGGAGAGATCACAGGCCCGTGAATCATTACCCACTCTGCTCCAGCAACTTCAGAGACTTTGCTTTATGAGATTTTGTGATTCTTAACCTTTATTTTATTGTGTTCATATCTTGATCAATTATGTAGGTTTTAGGTTGGTGTGCTTGCCCAAGTGTTTCTCATTTGACCTCTGCTGTTGTCAAACTTTGGTCTCTAAGATTTCTTCATTAAATAGCATACATTTTTATCAATATCAACTGTATTTGCCTACAGCATTTCCCTTGATAAAGGGGGCTCTCTTACATGCCTTCAAAGAGGGGCTTTCAAAGATGCAACATAAACATGGCTCTTTTCAATTTAATTTCAACGGAAAGAGATATTCCCCATGGTCTCTGGAAATCCAAACATCACAGAGCAGAGACTTCAACTAAGAGCTAATCTGATTTTAAAATCTTGTTGGCAAACACTTTTAGTTTAAGCTTCCATAAGACTCCAGTATGTTATATTTCATTTTCTTGAGGTTATGTATGTTATCTATTTAAGAATCTAATTCCTCATTTTTAATAATAAACCTAAAGTATTTAAACTAACATTTAAAACATTCAATACCATCAACACCCACCCTATTAGTCATTATCACACGCACACATAGCTGCTTGTACTAACTGTGATGGCCTCCAGTAAACAAACTGGAAGAGGAATTAAATTTCCACACTAATATAAATAGAGCTCAGCAACTTCTCTTTCATAAATGATATTGTTTATATATCAAAGTGATATTTTTCAGGCAAAAAAATTATAATATCCAATAGTACCACTTTTCCATATGTTTTGGAGGGGTTGTTATTTTTTAAATCAAAGCACTGCTGTAATTTGATCTTGTAATTTATTACCATTGCCTGAAACTTCTGAATTGCAAAACACTAAGTTCTGCATCCTGCTGTTGATTCTTCTTTAATGAAAGACAGCAAACATTGCTGTTCATCCTCTCCAGCCTTTCAAATACCTTTTACATAATCAACTTCATAGTTCTATTGAATCCTGCAGAGTTAAACTGCAGGATTTCTGATAAGGTTTTTTATCAAATCCAATGCCACTCCAGAAACTAAGCATTAGCAGCATTTACAAAACCACTCCACCATTTCCTCCCACTAACAGGGGAAAAAAAATACATCGACTATAAAATCTAATTGTCTTCTATAGTTTCAGTGTCTGAAAATGGAAGAATTGCAGTTACTTCAAATTTCTTTCTTCACGGCAGGACAGTTACAGACACCTGTAAATGTAATATTTCCAACCAAGAGCTCTTACATGTACTTTTTTTTTCCTGGACATCCATTTCTGTCAATGCACACACAAAGATGATGAGTGCTACAGCACTCACAGTGACAATTTCTCATCGTGTTTCTCTAACATGTCTGGCCTAATCATCTAGAGGGGCACCTAACTGATTTTATAGTTTTGGCTGAGAAGAGCGGCTAAAATTTAGTCCCATTAAAACTGAGGCAGTATGGACATAAAAAAACAAATTGAAAAACTTAGTAAGGATGACAACTCATGCCCGAAGGAGTATGGTATGACTCCATGATGACATGCTGAAACCGTGTTTTGATACTCAAATGGAAAACAAGAAATTGTGTTTTTTCTGCATCCACAATCATCTGTTCTTCATGCTTAGATTCAGCAGAGACTTAAAACTTCCCAAAAGCCTAAAAAATTCTCCAGTTGTATAGCAGAACAATGGAAGACACAAATCTGGTGAGGAACAAAAAGGGTCAGGCATCAAGGACACTGTCAAATGAGCATAGAGGGCCTGCAGTAGCAGAGAGCTAGTTAAATTTGCTTTCTGTGATGATTCTCAATATAGAAAGACATCCAGGATTGCATCTACAGTGAAAAAACAAGCAAAATCTTATTTAGTCCTGCTGGCTCCCAGTAAGCAAGCAGCAGAATGCTTGAAGCCTACCTAGAATTTTTATAATATCATCATGGTACAGAAACATATAATAAAACATTTATTCCTTTCCCAAATACTAAGTAAACAGATAGCTAAAAACACGTAGCTTAAAGCTCTGGCTATAGGCTCCTCGCTACCTGCCAGAACATACCGAATGTCGTCTTAAAAAAATGCCATCACAAACACATACAGCAACCTTGGTAAGGTGAAACACCCACCTGCTATAGATGTAGTTCCAGCCAATACAACCTACCTTTGTGTTACAGTGTCTGTAGTTTCCCCTGGGAATGCTGCTTTCCCCAGCTGGTTACTTTGGAAATTAATTTTTTAAAAACTGAGATTACAGTTCCAGGGTACCAAACCTTTATAGAAAAAAGGATGTGGTGTTCTGAGCAAAATCACAAGGCAAATGGAATCAGCTCAAGTTCACGGGGTCTCCTGTCCTCATTTAGCCCTAACAGGTTGGTTCTGATGCCTACCAGACCATCAGAAGACACCAGTGGATCTCCATTTTAGCACTCCAGTTCTAGGAGGATTGGCTAACTTGGCATTAGCATAGCACAAAAATCTGGATTCCTGTCAAGGCTAGTGCTCCAACCTACAAAGCCAAGCAGCATTTTGTGGAGCCAGCCTGGCCCTATCAGGACCCACATGGACACGCAATGCCCAGAAGCAGCAGTACTACTGAGATGACTCCAGAAGAGCTTAGCTCAGTCTGAATCTCAGAGTACTGTTGTTAGCAAATCCTGCCAGAACTGAGCAGGCTCTTCACAAGGCCAGCTCTGCTTATAGTCTTTTGTTGTCTGATCACACACTGACAGCTGGAACTTAACTGTATCCCTGCACCAGGACAAAAGATGTGGACATCTTCCCCCACCCCTCAGCACTACCTCCTCAGGTCACAAACTGGTTCAGCTTCCAAAGTGCCACAGTTTGTCAGCTGGGTGGCTCACAGCAAGAGCATCTTAGACATGGCAGCAGACATGGATCTTTGAGTAAAGCTAGTAATGGCAGCACACCACATACAATTTTATCTGTGACCTTTTAAGCAAGGTGCCCTTATTTAATTTCTACACTTCCACAGAAGCACTAGAAGAAAACTAAAAATACCTCCCTGCTGCTTTGCAGTTTCAATTTTTTTTCAGAAGATAACAAGCAGTCCATTAATTGTCCACACAATTAAACTGGTGCAGCTTAGATTAATTCAAAACTCACTGTATAGTTACATCCTTGGCATGGAGCAATTAGAGCTGGCTAAAATTTTTCAAAACCCATGCTGCTTCTGCACCCACTCCAAGACTGGGTCTGTCTTTGTTGTGTGAACTATCTTCAGAAAGAAAAAGCTGACACTGAAAGTCTGCAAAGCTCCTAATTGCTAGACTTGTAAAAGAAACCAGAAAGATAGATCAATTTAAATTCTTCCAAAAAAAACCACTGTAAAACTCTGGGGTTTATTTTATGATCCGTGCCGCTAGCAATGGAATTACTCTGGAATACTTTAGAAATATTGAACCTCTTCCTCAGTAGGGGACAAAAAGCCCAATACGAAAAAGTATCTACCTTCAGATTAATTATATGCTCTACCTACAGTCTGCAGGTTTTTTTTACAGACGTACATGCTTTTGTTGTCTTCTCTTTATTATTTGAAAGACAACCTACATCATCCTTCTGCTCTCCCACAATAATTTTCTTTATTTCCACAAAGTCACGAAAAAAAGCAGAGACCCTTCAAGATGTGTGCAGTGATGCCAAATTTCTTGAAGGAAGCAGTGACAGAGCTATTATACCAGCTTTGACCCCAAGGGAAGAAAGTCTGGTAAGAGAAGGGTCCAGCACCAGATAACTTAAAGGAGAAACAGTAAAAAGAGATCTTGCACAATGAAAAGGGTAACTGCTAAATGTGTTCTGCTGTCCTAAAACTCACAAGCGCTTGTGTCCTCAGAGTTCATGAGACAGATAACAGCAGTGTTGCTGAAGAGGAACCAGACTGCTAAGAGAATATGGAGAATGAAACAGTCCTGCAGACACATTTTAAATACAAAAAGAAACTATTTTATTTTTTAATTACCAATAAAACAAAAACCCAAACCAGCAAAGAAATGACCACAGTAAGCACATAAAAGAATCATCAAGTTCTTCACTGGAGTAGGCCAGACTTCATGTTAAATGCACACATACCTCCCAAAAGAAATTACTATTGCCATTCCACTCGTTTACAAAAAAACCCAAAGTGATGCTGAACAGTGGAGCAGATACTACAGCTAATAATGAATTCTCAGGGATAGAAATTACTGAGATAGAAGCAAAATCCAAAGAGCTTATTACTTTCATGTCTAGGGGGTCAGAAAAATCTTAATCATAGAACACTGGAAGAACTGGTACATGAAATATTAGGTCTGATATTATATATAAGCACAGCTATTAAATAAATCCATGAAATGAGGGAGTACCACATGACTGAAGAAAGCCATATACGGTGCCTATACTTGGAAGGAAAGAGAGACATCATTTTGGTAGCACAGACACTTCAGTCATCTACAGATAGCACAGAGATCTTGACAAAAGAATGGAAAACAAAATCAGATCAAATATATTACAGAAGACTGATCATGGCATACTAGCCCAAAATGTCTCTTTTCTATTTTATTCCCACAAAAAATGTGAGTCTAATCTGCTTAGATTTTAATAAATCATTCAGCAAAGTTCTACACAGGCTAAACTGGAAAAAGTGGGAAAACTCAGCAAAAGTATGAGGCATAAATTAGACAAACTACTTAAAAGATAAACAAGATCAAGGGGAAATTACCAGGCAGAAACCTTATTATTGAGAGAGTTCCTTCTAAGTGATCTTTCAGGACAGAGTTGAACATCAGAAGTGAAGAAAATCATGTCAACGAACACAAAACAAGATTTAGCAGTGCAAGATGTAGAGGCTGGAAGAACGGTGAGTGTGGGATGATTCCAAACTATCAGTGTGCTTCCCTCCTGAAACCTGGAAAATGAAGCCAAGAGAACTGATGTTGCCTTCAGAACTGTTTTGGAGAAGGGCCCTGACATTGGCCAGAGGCTTGAGGTGAATCTAAAGTATTCTAAAGAAGAATCTAAAAATTCTAAAGAAGATCACAAGTTTTCTGCAGCAGACAGGTCTTCAATCTCCAGAAATCTAAGTTCTATTAAAATATCCCCAAAGCTAGAATACTCAAATTAAATCTGGTCACCTGGTACTGACCTTTACACTGTGGCAACTGTGTTGCTAACAGTCTGTCAACAAGGAAGCTCAAAGGTAGTCAGGTGTGTCTACAAAGGAACACTTGCAGCAACAACTCTACTCTAGGCATGCTCATAAGGTAAAAGCCATGCCTTTTCATGTAAAAAGCACTGTGATTTGTCTAAGACAAAATGAAAAAGTCAAAACCATCCTTCAAACCATAGGACAACAAGGAATGGGTGACCATTTGTTAATATGGGAACAAATTACTTTAAACTCAAAATGACAAGGATTTGACTGCTAAAGGGCTCTAGAGAAGCTTTTCAGTAAAAGGAACCATAGGGAATTGTTTGACTGATATGAGGATGAAGCCAAGCTGTTTCTGAGGAGAAGCTTCACCTGCAGAAGTGTGCACCTGACAGTGTCAGCAGAGACTGAACTTGGTGATGGGGTAACACTGCCCACCAACTTCAACACCAAACCAAGCCACATCTGAGCAAGCCATCCCACTCTGCCTCTCCTTTTTCCTCTGCTTGAATGTGTCACTTACCTGCTCTGTATGCTCCCCCAGGACTGTGACTTATTAGGTATACATATTGTTCCTGACAGAAGCCCCAGTAAAGCCTCAAGGCTTTAGCAGACATGGTTAGAAATTATGCAGCCATGGATAAAGCAGTGAGGTTTAGCAGATGAGCAGGATCTATGAGGACAGTCTGTGAAACTGATGTCTAACACAGCAGTACAGGTGGAATTAAAGCTGTTAGATCTGTTGAGCTGTAAGATCACACAATTTGTATTTGCTGCCTCCTGTATGGAGCTGGTAAAATTCATACTACAAATTCAATCACATAAAATATTAATCAAATAATTAATATTTGAAGACATGAGAAAAAAAAACATCAAGACAATTCCTATTTTGAATAACTCTCATCCTATTTAAATTATGTCTCAGGCTTACATGTACTAATAACAACATGTTTTCCCAAAACAGTGCAAGAATGGAGTAAATATACATAAAATCAAAGCTCAAATAAGGTATGCGTGAACATTTTATGAGACAAAAAGTGTAAATACTGTCTCAATCTCAGTGCTAACAGACACTAATCTCTGCATGATAGAACTCAAAGTGCAAACATGGTGGCGGTTTTTGCGATATGCAGACCAGCAGAAATCAACATGCAAAACCTGATACCTAACCCCTGCTCCAAAGACTGACTTTAGGCTCTCACAGGGATCCTTTCCTCATGCTCGTGTAGCTCTTTATAGAAATCAGGGAAGGATAAGGCTTGAGGACCTAAAAATGAGGTTTAGAGACATCTCTGAGAAGCCACAGCATCTTCTGGAAGAATTGCTAACTTCCAAGGCAACTTCCCACCCTTTTTCACCCTGAATCATCAGGGCCCATGTGCAAATTCCTTCTTTCCTTCCTTCGACACAGCCTGGCATGTATTCCATCTGTATTTAAATAACCTCCTGGTCGCTAGGTACATTGGAAAGAGAAGCTCCTTTTCCACTCCAGGATGTGGTTTAACCTGAGGAACTGCTTAGGGAGGTCTGTTCAAACACACAATAACCCTCGGCTCCAACATTCTTGCTTGCTCAGCGAGGATAGGACATCTGCTACTTAATTGCACAGAGATGACAGGCAAGCTTTCAGAATTTTATTACTTACACATATTTTTCAGAGACTTCTAAACTTGGCAAGAATTAAATAAAAGCAGCCGAGCATTTTCCTCTAAAAATGCCGACTTCTGCCAAACCTACCATGCAATGCCATGACAGGGGGGGCTTTTGCAAGTGACAAAACAATATTTTTTTTTCCCCACACATTACTTTTTAAAATAACCCCAAACATTTTGATGATGCATCACACAAAAAGGCAGATGGTGTGAAAAATTTCAGTACTAATATTTAAGAGTTTACTACAGCTTACCAGGAGGGAACTCACAGGCCTGACAGAAGAAGAGTATTCCTATCTTACAGTTCAATAAGCTAAATTATTTTGATGCCCTGAGTCCCATATCAAACTCACTTCAAAAAACTGGCTACATTTTTGCTGGAGCAAAAGGTGTTTACTCCAGCAGAAACATCACAGACCATCTCTAATTAAGGAAACTTCACAGAGAATGCTTTCTTTTTAATTTTGGAAAACATTCAACAAACCCAAGAAGGGTTATCTGGTAGTGATGAAATTGGGATGAAATTTTAGGCCAGAAAAAAAAAACCTAATCAGCACCAAGAACTACTTTCAACTTTATGGAAACCACAGACAGAAGGCTTAGAGAACAGAAATGCCAGCTCAATCAGCTCCAGTGGGAGCCACAGTCAGCAATAATGCTATTCATTGTATTAAGAGGGGAAAAAATGAGAAAAAAAGTTTGACTAAAATGTAAACATTGCATTCAAAAACCCAATAGGATATGCCAGCCTGGTAACCAGCAGGCTGGTTCTTTCTGTGTACTTGAAATCACAGTAGCATGCTGAACACACTGCTTTGACCAAACTGCAGTACTGCAAAGCCTATACACTAGGGAAGGACCAAGGCCAGCCAATGCATATTATGCTAAAATTCCACTAATGAAGGGCCAAATTTCTCCCATGTGACCAGGGTTAGGCAGTGTAACAGTAAATGTAATGAGTAGCCTATGCAAGTGCTTCCATTTTTGATGGCAAGGCTAGAGGTGAAGCAGCACTAGAGGAAACAACAATGACAGTAGCACCTGCATTGTACATAAGATGGAACCAGAAAAGTCTTTATTGCTACTGGTGATTGCACAGTGAGAAGATCTTGCCCACAATATACCGTAAGCAAAACTAGCCTCCCTCCCAAACTGATGTCAGCTGGCTGAAAAACAGACCATGCAGTCTGACAGTTCCCTAGTAAATTCTGAGCCTAGCATGAATTCAACTACCTACAGCACAAGGACCAAAGACTTCAAGGAGGCAGAGCTGGAGTACTGCTCTATGACTTTAGGTATGCATGAGGAAGCTGCAAGTAATGGTGAGCAGCCAGAGGAAAATGAGAGTTACTGAACTCTAAGGGCAACTGGGGAGTGGTGGATGATGGGCATCAACTTCCACGAATAAGTGGAGAAAACACTATAGAAAACCACACTTCATTGACTGGAATAGTCACAAATTATTGTTTTTTTCAGTTGTTGTGGTTATGTCCCATCCAATCCAAACTTCCTGTGGTGAGGGGTTCAGAGAGAAGGGAAGAAATGTAACATTCCTTCTGTATCCCACTCCAAATGCCTCTGCACCCAGCCTCTGCTTCTCATGCATGCAGCCTTTCCCACCCTCACTTCTCTCCATGATGTAGTTTATGTAGTATTATATGGCTGTAAGAAAAACAAGGCTGCTGGAGCACACAGGTGGGATTCTCACATCTAATAACTTCTCAAATATTACTGCAAATCCCTTACCATTCTCTCCAGAGACATCTTACTCCGCTTATTATTTCATTTCCTGTTTGTTTCATCATAAGTTTCCTTTCATTTCATTTCATGCAGCTTGGCAGAATAACATCAAGCAATTAAAATGAGGCACATATAACACTCACAAAAATACCATAGAAGTCTCCAATGTTCTCTACATTGTCTGAATTAATTCACATTTCACATATACCAGCCAACAATGCCTTTAACTCTGCACTTCCCTCCCATTAGCAGATATTCTAATTAAGTTATGTAATTGAATCATTATTCCTCAGTAAAACATCTACTTACCCACCAGTTTTATACCTTCGATGTCTCTCATGGTAGACTCAGCCCAGAGATGAGTCCCAAGGCAGGAGAGTCTCAGCAGCAGGAATGCAACCATTGATCTTGGCCCATAACCATGCAGTACGTTTTTGCTCACTGTAAAAATCACTGCCGAAATTGCTCCTTGAATTTGGGACCTCACCGCACAAAAACATAACCTTTAATTTGAAAACAAAACACATTCCCTGTTCTCACAGTCATGAAATCACCAACACGGATCAAATGAAATCCAGCACAATATCATCTTCCCTACTCTGGAGACATCCTGAGCAAATCTGAAAAATTAAGGACATAGTTGTTCAGCTAATCAAGTTGATTCAGAAGGCTAAATGAGGGAGGGAGGGAAGAAAGTGGGGAGGTAGCAAGATCTTAATCAGTTTTGTGTCCCTGATGAGCTGCTCAGGCACATCCTGTTAAAATTGTCAATCTAAATTCCAAATTGCTGAAGTGTTCACCAGCCTTTACAAAGCTGTAAAAAGTCAAAACTCTTTGCAACTCCTCTTCCACCTCTCAACAATGTAGTAAAGCAGTGTCAATATAAATGTATAGCATCTTGGCAATAGAACATACAAAAAATTATGTGAAATGTAATTAAATTCATAAGTTTTAAACCCCTGTTTATATGCTGCACCCCATTAGAAGCTGTAAAATGGTTTCTAGTTGACTGCAAAATTAGACCAGGGTAAATGTTGCACCTTCTATCTCATCTTTGCAACCCTATGCTGGGTGAGCCAAAAACTTCAGCACAGCAGCCTGCAAGGAAATTTCCACTGCAAGTCTAATTTTCCCAGCAATCATGTGATATAGAACAATTGCTCTGAACACTGTGTTTCAAACTATCATGCACTTATTCACTCAGTCTTTACAAAAGCACAGTTAAAACACTCATGAGAGGTTTAATTTCTAAAGCCACTAACAAATAGGATCATCTGTAACTTCAAATCCCAAGGGGGCACCACATGCACTGCACTATTTCAGGCCAATTAGCATGTTGTTTGGGAATTAGCTCCTAAAACAACCAGTGCATTACATCATGAAAATAACAGGTTCCCAATTGTTCTAATGAATACAGAAGAGGAAACTGGAACAAATCGTCTGCTGGTATAGATCCACCTACTTCAGCTGAGATCTGTTACAAATCATTTCAGCTTTATTACTTAGAAAGTATGTAAGTAAAATAATAATCCATTTGAAATGGAAAAATCCCTAGCACTTTCTGTGAATCACCACATGACTATTAATATAATAAAATTAATCACAGTTTTCTATCTCAGTCCTGGTGGTTTTGATGGTTTCTACTGTTGTAGCAGTGAGACTATACTTACTCTCTGTAAGCAAACAGTAAAACACTGTCTAGAAGTTAAAGCATTTTCCTGAGTCTTTCCATTATCACAGTTATTCCCAGACTATGAAACTCCTACGCTTTGTACCTCTCGGTTATGTCTTTCCCCTAATTTCAGGATAACACATAATGCAGCTTTATGATCTCAGAGAGGAAAATCCAGCCATTCATCTTCAGCCAAGCCATCAAGGAACACAATGAACATCATAAGTTTCACTTTTAAACACTACTTTCCTCAAAATGGGATAATACTTGTTTCAAATTTGTTTACAAGTTGTTTATCCAACTCATGCAGCTGAATAAAATGAGAGGTTCATTACTCTGCCCTCCCTCAGCCACATGTTAGGTACTTTATTTTCAGCTGAAACCACAGGTTCATCTCTGCTTGCTTTCTTAATACATTTCAAACCAAATAACCATCAACCTTCACATATGGTCTCAAGAATACTTTTGACTTTTTGTTTTCCTGTGCTTCAACACCTCCTCAGATTAATTCTCTCATACCAAACACTGATTACCATCCAGTCTTGTTTTACTTACTACCTCCTCCTGGGTTTCACTTACAACTCCCTTATGGCTCTTCCAACCTGAAGCTGTCTGGTGCCAAACACACAGTGTTTGCCTTCCCTGTGCTACAAATTCATGCTACAAGCATCAGTGTGACTCAACTCCAAACAAGTACTGGAACAGTACTTGCATTAATTGTTGGTTATTTCTGGCAGCCCTGGAGAGTCTTCCTATGAAGAAATGATCTCTTGAAACCATTTTAAGCTTGATCCTCCATGACATGGCAACCAGAGGCCAAAATAAACAGAAATAAGTAAGAGAGCACATATCTGAAATGCACAATAAAAAAAAAAAAAATACATAAACCCACAGAGAAAACAAAGGAAGTTCCATTCTACTCTGTTTTAACAAAAAATGCACACAGTGAAAATACCATAAATTGAGAAAACATTGCTTTAAGGAAAAGCAAAACCACTGAACTCCAAATTAATTGTCATAAAACACCATGTTCCTATAGACCACTGTTAAGATTAACAAGAGAAAGTAATTTACATTGAATGTGAAAAATTCCTCATTATGCTGTTTTAATATAGAATTTTGGGGGTTTTTGATTTTTTTTTTTAAATCAAGTCTTTACCCAACAGACCCAAGGAAAACCTTCATTCTGGCCTGGCTATTCAATAATCACTCACCACACTACATCTCACACTGACAAACTTTGCTTTTATACAAATTTTTGACACTGTTCTTTATTGCTTTATGTCAGCCTATTAGTCAGGAATATATTGCTTTTCTCCAAATAAACAGAATAGCTCTCTATTACATTTTCTAGAGGAAAAAAAAAGGAAGTTCAACATCAGTAGTCATAAATGAAGAATAAATAAAAGCCATCTCAAAGTAGCTAAAATGAATAAAAATATTTTAAAAGTAATGATTCACAATAGCTTATAAAGAACTATGCACAGCCAATTCTTTAACCAACATTATTCAAATCCAAACCCTGAACAACTGCTTTTGCTTTATGTCACATGAAATGTAGGTGCTCCCTTCTTTCTGATGTAAATGCCAATAGCCATTACCAATAGTAAGCAAATTCAAGATAAAAACAGCCCACAGACTGTAGCGAAGAATAGGGAAAAGGAAAGAAAAGGTCACATGAAAATGACTTTCATGACTTCGCGGGCCCCTTGCTCTTCCCATGCCGTCACTCCTTTAAGCACACTACCCAACAGCCGTGTTCAGCACAGGCAGCAAACCTGAAATGAACCTGGACATACCTGCAAATGGACAAAGAGAAGGATGTACATGCACTACCCAACTTTGAGCACTTAAATTATTGACTTCCAGTCATACCCCAATGGAGAGAAACATGTCTTCAGTGGATGGAGAGGGATCCCTCTCTAGCACGTTGCAAAGGGATGTTGCTCTCTGCTCCACCTCTCAGCTCTGCACTGAACGCAACTTGTTGGAAGTATTTCTCTCAATGAAAAAGAGAGAAACAAAGGCATCTGTAATATCTATGCCACTTACTGAGAATTTTTTACCCAAGGACCACAGCTGCATGCTATCAAAACAGCCTATCCCAGAAGAAACCACTACCCTTCATGGCATCCACAAAGCCACCTAGCTCATTCTTGAGAAATGTGTGAATGACCACAGAGTCCACTGACTTTAGAAATTAACAAAAACTTTCTCTCCCTTCCTGAACTACAGCCGTTTCACACATAAACACAGTCTCAGAAGAAGTCTTGTCAAATTGAAACAGCTACAAAAGAAGAAAAAGGTAATTTTTCTCTGATGAACATGCTCTGCTGTGCACTGAAGCCTAAAAGGGTAGCAGCTAGTGAGTCAGAGGCTTTAAAACCTCATTGTTGCCTTTACTTCTTATTTCCACTCCTACTGACCAGAAATTGATAAGAAGTTTTATTATTGTTTAAAGACACAAACAAGATAGGCAAAATAATTCAGAATCCAATCGATACCTTACATTGTGGCCACAAATAACAATTTCAATCACAATTCCACACCCTGCTGAATTAGCTTGAAAGTCATCTGGCCCTAATCTTGGTATTTATTTTCCTATAGCATTACTAACTCCTTTAACTTACAAAGAATAGCCTGATGTGAACTTCCAACTACTGAAAACAAGTGCATGAATCCATGCTAAAAGTCCAAGACCATTAAGTACTTAACTGCATCTAAGTATAAAAGATAAGAGCTAAAGTTGCCACCTGGCTCCTGTAAGCACCTGGCAGACCTATTCTCTGCTGTGCGGCACATGACAAAACCCACTCAAATATAACAGCATTGAGTTACTTTGTGCCATGGTTTCTAGCCAAGCTTTGAAAGGCAATAAATAAGATTTTCCCATAAGAGGGGTCATTCACAGGACCAGAATTAACATGAAAATTATATATATATACACTCACACATATATATGTGTGTGGTCCACTCAAAGGTGGCCATCAAGAGACCGTTGATTCTGTGGGCAAGCCTCCTTCTGCAGTCAAGACCTGCTGTCTCCAAATTCTTCCAAAACCCACGTCAAAGGGAATAGGAAGAGGAGGCTGCATGTTCTCACTCCTTTGAAAGAAAGGACTGAGCTACGAAGAGCCTTAATTCCCCCACAGTTTGCACCTGCACACATGCTGATACAGCCCAGCCACCCTGAAGTCATGTCTAGCACTCCTTCTACCTCACACAGGTGTGGCATAAGCAAGGACTGCTGTTCTCCAACAGCTGTCAGACCTTGTGTTAAGGTGATTATTTCAAGACTTAAGATAACTTTCCTGGCAAATAAGAGTGAATTCAAGAATGACTAAAAGCTTATGACAAAGATGACATGTTCATAGACTACTTACCATGAGAATTTTACCTCTAGTCCCTGCTCTATCCGAATTGAAACAGAAACATTGACTAATCTTTCTTTTGGGCTGTCTTAAACTCCAGTAGTAACATTTTCTGGCAGAAAATAGGTGAAGCAGGGCACCCCACAATGTGAAAGTCACTCAGATCTCTGACTATGGGGTCATGTGAAGTCCCACTCTCCTATTAGAGCTACATAGTTACAACATTGGGTTAGAGAAGGTCCAGTCTTCTAAGAAAGAGCTTATAAATACTGAAATAGTTCAAACTTATTTTCCCCTTGCTTTTAGCTTTAGGAAGTCTACTATTTTCACAGTGGAAGGAAATGAGCAACCACAAAAGAGGTCATCTGATAGCATCCTATTCTTTCACTTCTTCCTTCTGCCCTAGAATATAATGTATGTAGGTCCTAATGAATATTTCATATATTAATTACCAAGAATAATTATCAATTAAAGAAATCATTATAGTGATATTGCTTTCATGTAACTCTAAAATGAAATTTAAATCGCTTTTCATCTCTTCACCGTAAACTGTTGGAATGAAAGTCTATTTATCAGGCTTCTTCAAAACGGACCTATCCTGCTACGCCAGACCGCTGCCGTGACGAGCCCGCCTCAGGAGGATGGGCAGGGCACAAGGGCGGCTGTTCGGACGGCGGTGCTCAGGGCTCACGCCCATGGGTCACTCACCGCTCGGCTGGGCACAGCCCCGGNCCGCTCTGAGGCGCTGCCGTAGGGCACGGCGCGGCCGGGGATCCGCTGCCGCCTTTTTCCCTAGGCACGGGCGGGATCGCCACGGAACGGTGCCCGCAGGCAGCGCACCTGCAGCTCCCGGCCCGCAACTGAGCAGCCCCAGCCCTCCGCCCCCGGACAGCGCAGGCGGGGGGAGGAGAGCGGAGGAAAGGCACTCCGTGCGCTGCTCCATCGCGGGCGGCACCGCCCGGTCAGTGCTCTTCGGCCCGTCCTCCCTCCCTCCCCCCTGCCCCGCCGTGCAGGGAACAGGCTGTGCTCGGGAAAGATGGGCTGCAGCACCCGAGAGCCATGTCTGCTGCCGCCTCCACGGCCGCCTCCACGGCCGCCGCCTGAGTGACTCATGCCCCCGAAAGCTGAGAGAGGCCCCGTCATTGTCCCTTAGCTCAATCCTTCCCTCCACCTCTTCCATGTCAGTGTTTATTGCACAACCCCAATTTATTTTCTTGTTTTTAAAAAGAGCCTTCAGACAAGCCCTTTGAAGTCTTATTAAGCTATCCTGCCCTCGGGGATGTTAATTTGATCCCCGATGCTAAAATAGTACGAGGGGTAGCTGTACTGCTTTCTCCTTCAGAGCTTGCTGTGGCATTATCAGGAAAACCCAATATGTGGCCGAGACAAGTATATGGATAGAAAAGTTTGTTTACGCTTAGCCTTGGCGTGATGGAGTGGATACTCACTGAAAGAAGCATTTCAAGGACCTGGAGGGCTCCTGTTATTGAATCCTCAGTGCTGTGACTCAGTGTGTGGCAAGGGCTGTAAATCCTCTGAGAGTTGTTTTCATTCTTCGACGCTCTTAACACAGAGCAACAGTGCAAGAAATGTCTCCATCTTTTCTGATGCAGCTGGACTGACTTCTATTAGCCAAGCTTTGTGGTCCCTAGGTTAAGTTACTACCTACCAATTCAGTAGGAAGAGCAGCTTCGGTGTAGAAAAATATATAACAGTTGATCTGCTGTGTAATGGACACATTCGTGGGAATATTTTTAAGCATCAACTGAGAGGATTGTACTTGGGGTTTTCTCTTTAATTGTAGATTAACTTCAAGGTCCCCATCTTCAAAGGATATTAGCAGGTGAATCAGGTTAATTGCTCAGTCGTCATTAGGTCTGTTTCTCCCTCCTTCCTAAGCATGCTATGATCAACAAGAAGTCGGGTTACTCAAACCCAGTGTTATTTCTGGGAAAGGAGGAAAAGATTCAGCACGGTAATTTGAAATGTGCACTCTCCCCAGTAGTCACACTCTCTGTCCAGAAAGGACACTGCTGAACTGATTGACAGCATAGCAATCAACTCCCTCAGAAAGACAAATCCTCATACTCTTCCTAATGACTCTGGTAGGATGTATGCAGAGACTGAACTGATGGAAACAGGCAAAAGTCACCAGTAAATAGTTGGTGAAATCTAAGGACTAGATATGAAATATTTTGGTTTCTTCACAACTGAGGAATCCATTGCGTGCAGGTAGCTCAGTTTGCAAGCTGCAAGAGACTCAGGTAAGGGGCCATGAAGTGCCAACCCTCGGCGTAACAAAGGGCCGGGGGACCTGTGGCGCCGGCTGGGGGACCAGACTCACTGAAACGCAGCGGGAGCCGACGATCCCCTCACTTGATGTGCTGAGACTCTCAAGGGATAAAAGTCCAGGGTTTCCTTTGTTCATGGTCCCTCCTCAGAGGCGCCACCTCAAGCTGTTATATCGTTATTTAGTTATTGCACCGAGATTATTTAAGGATGAGGACATTTGAGACTCTGCTATAGGAAACCTGGGGATGAGCTGGTAAGGAAGTAAGGAAACCTGGTCTGTGTTGAGCATGGGGTGTGTAGCTGTGAAAGGGCTTTGGTCCCAGCTCAGGTGACTACCAGGAAATCTCCTGCATGGTCAGACAGGAGAGTTTCCTTAATATTTACCTTACCCTGGGGAGACCTCTTGATAAAGGTGATGATGATGATAATGATGATTAGGTGATGGTGGTGATGAGACTTGTCATGTCTGCAAGTGTAAGTCTTGGTCATTGTTGAAATTGAAATACCGACCATCTACCAATTTTCTCAATTCTCTCACTCTGTACAAGATTAGTCTTCCCAGGAAGTTAGCCACACAATTGTCAAGTGAAACAGAAACAAAGCCAGCTTTCAACAGTGAAATGAATGCATACACTACATGATTAGGTATTGAACTTGAGAGGTCAGCAACAACTAAATACTGTCAAGTAATGAAATGAGATTCAAGTTTACAAAAATAAACACTTTTGAAAAGGTGGAGTAATGCTTATCTTGTTTGATCCCAGTTGTACTCCCATGTACTCCCCTTTCATACATGAATCCCTGTATTTCTAAAAAGCATGGCATAGCTTTCAAAGCATTCATACCAGTGATCTCTATATTGTGCTTAGAGGGCACATAGCAGTCACACGGATGCCACTGCTGTTTGCCTAATACCCAATGTAGAAAGTAACCTTCAAAAAAACCCCCAAGACTACAAAAATAAACAACCAAATCCACTATGGGATGGGTAAATATAGAAAGCATAGTATCATTGGAGTATCATCATAGCATGATCATCTGGTATAGCTAGGATTTCAGGCATTGCAGAATAGCACTCAAATACATGTGACTGAAGTGCTGTCTGTTACCTCTCTGCACATCTCCTCTTGTTCCTGGCTTTTTTGTCTTTTCCATTCTGAAGCATCAAAATTACCATGGAAACAAGCAGTGTCATTTATGTATACTCATGAGCCTTACCCATGGTATGTAAAGTGAGTCTCAGTTAATGTGTGACCTGCGTCTGGTGGAGCACATCCTTGTGGTAGGACACCCTGCAGTGGGATACAGACACCGGCAGAATGAGACAGTGCTGAGCACCACCCTGGAGAGGGGGTCTAGAGGGCTCCAAATGCCTCCCAGGGGAAAGAAACTTGTAATTCCTCCTGCTACTGCTGGGTAGCAAGGAGTCAGTAGCTTTCTCAAAGCTGGAAGAGCTGATTAGAGATAGGACTCTGGGGACAAGTATTTTGGACACAGTGCAGTGACATTTTTTCTCCACACAGTGGAGACAAGTGGGAGTGTGACCTCCAGCACCACATACAATTTCTTTTAGGCAAATATGTAATGGAAATAATTTTGGGTATCATGGCATGAGGACATAGGGTCTGTTTAATTTAAGCTTGCCTTAATTTGTTGACTTCTCTTGTCAAGAGGATCTATTTCAGCAACAAAATAACTAAAGATAAATCTGCAGAGACTTGTATAATGTTGGAAATTTAAAACTTTAGTGAATGGCAGTAAGTGGCAGACCAAAGTGCCTTGACTGTTAAAGCTTTAAGATAGATCTTGCACCCTTCTGTTTATTCAGGTGGACTTGGATAAATTGCATCAGCTTCTTGACTCATAAAAAAGTCCAGTGATGAGAACTGGAACAAGAGAAACCCAGAACTGCTTCAGTTTAGATGCTATGAAATTAGGGGAACAAGTCCATCTACTTAGCCCAAAACTTTCAAAAAATGATAAATCGAGTTTGTTCACCCTAATTTTTGATTGGCCAGTCTAAGACCTTATGAAAACATGAAGAACTGCTATTCAGAACACACAGCTCACCCTCTGCAACCTGATAATTATAAAAAACATCCCTAGCTGGACACCTCTGGGTATAAAGGCACTCTGGTAAGTAGTGTTATAGTAATGCAACCAAGTACTAGCATTTATTTATGGTATTAATTTTTTTAATTAATTCTGGAATATTTCTGCCCTGTGTTAGTTAATGTGTATTTTTATAACCAGTAAAGGCACTTGTATGTAAATAACCTGTTGTGTTCTTTTCTCACGCATCCTTTTCTCTCTGTATTTTTGTTTCTTCTCCATTACTCAGAGGACAAATAGGGATGAAAAGAATAAATCAGAATTATCATTCTTGCAAAATAATAGCTGAAAGGGCATTGTCTCTCAGTGATTTCCATAAAGAGACAGAACTTTCTGGTGTAAGAAATTTGAAAGTAATCGTAATAACTTTCAATTATATGAGCCTTCATATTTTTAGCTAGAATGTGAGGACAAACGGGGAATTCAAGAGAGCCCAAGGCATGAGCATTTATCCTGCAATTCACACATGACAGAACTAAGGGAGAAAAATATTCTGCTAGTAACAGAAGCTTCTGCTACCAGAACACATCTCAGGTGATCCTCAGAGGTATAATGACCATTTTAAACTCCCTCAGAATCATGTCTGCAGCTAGGTCAGTACTCCTATTCCAGTACTTAATGGAGAGTGGATGGCTTCCGACACTCATCAGCCAATTTTAGAGCCCCAAGCCAGACACTTAGAAAATTCTAACATGATTTAGTCCCAAAATACGGGCATTACTGTTTATGCTGAGACCTGAACTGGTTCAGCATAGGCACAGCCCAAAATAAATAGGGTAGCTGTTGCTCCACCAAACATCTTCAGTCATGATACAGTCTCTCTGGAACTTGAGTTCAGGTCTGGATGTTTTAAGTACTAATGAGACTAAATAAGTATCAGCAGACTACACTTCTCTTTTCTTCATTTTTAATCAGCTGCTGTTTATACCCAGGTAAAGAGAATAACCTGCAAGTTTCTGCTGATTTAGTGGATTCTTGCTCTCAAAATCAAGTGCCTTCTGGACCAAGAATAGGTTTTTTTGGGTCATCACCCCTGCTATGATCTCAAAGATCTTCTTAATAATCCACAGTTTATTATATATGCACTGCCTCAAAAGTTTATATTGAAAATATTAGATATGCATTCTAGCTCTACAATAGTTTTCCATCAAATAATCTAGAAAATTTGTTTGTAAAAATTAGAAACATCTCATATATGCTCCTACTTTAGTAAAAGTGGCTATGTAACAGAAAGTGGTATTAGCAACTGCACTGTAGACAGCATACTAGGTATGACACTGTCCACGTCTGAAGGATTGTGGCTCTCAGTCCTACAAATGTATCACTTTGCCAAAATCAGCTAAAGAGATGTGCTTTCCATGACTTTTTAGTTATTGAATATGATTCTACTGTTAAGTTTTCCTGTCCTACAGTTGTGCCAGACAAATATGAAAATGTGAAGTGCACAGGTACTGTCTGTACTTCCTTGGCTAGAGAGACATCAAGAATCAGTTAATTTCAGTTAATTCTGAAAACAGCTAAGATTTTTTACTCTTATCCCTCTGGCCTCGTAACTTATCTTTGCCAGTGCCTGGCACAGGATGCTTAAGGAAGAGTACAAGAGTGTTTCCACAGCTGACAATTTGTTCATCAGCAGTATCAGATCTGTTACCTTTATATACAAATAATCTACAACCAATATGTATCTTCAATTTTAGTATCTAGGGTATCTGCTGGCAAGGATCTGTACATTTTGGCAATGCAGTCTGTAAAGCATGTTCTTTCTTCTAGTATGCCATGTTCCTTGTGCAGGAGGGGCAACATGCAACTTCCAAATTCATCCTTTTACTTATGAAGAGTATGGCGCATGTATCAGGCACTGGTGGACTGCTGCCAGGAAGAACCAACATTGCTGGCAATTTGTGTTTTTTATAAGAACAAATCAATTAGTCAAAATCAGTTTTCAAACTCTACATACCTTGAAACTGCAAGTAAACTTTTCATCACAGGAAGTCTGTATTTGCATGAGAGAAGGGAACTAAAAAAATTAAACATCCTTAAGTTTAACATGAATAAGACGCAGGATGTCAAACTGACCAGGAGATTCCCACTGCCCAAAACATCTGCTTGAACATGATTTTTAGCTGTGAACATGACCTCTCTGGCATTACTATCACAGTTTTCATGTTGGGAGGGGGAACTGCTCATCTGTCCTTTACTCCAAGTGCATGAGGCAGAAGAGAGATTACTCCAAAACTTCAGGTAGATGGTTGCCTGATGAGACATAACAACTACAACACAGATTATTCTCTTTAATAAGGTCACCACAGCTTTCTTCTCTAAAAGGTGAAAACAAGCTTTATTTTATACAAATCAGATAGTATATAAGGCAAGACATACCCTTACAGTGATAGGCAGAGTGGGTCTCCACATGCTCCACACCATGTGCAGCCACTTGCGCTACAGTAATCCTGAGATGTGGACAAAAGCCCTAAAAATCTTTTTAATCACTCTTGCTATAGTCACCTCCATTTGGGAATTAAAACATTATACAGTTCAGAGTCAGGAAAACAAATTACCTATAAGCAAAATACCCAAGATAATGGTCTAATTCCCTGCTGTCATCCAGGTACACCAGCATGAGCACTTGAACAAATCAAGAGATGGAAATGTGCAAGGTTACTTCATTAACACTGGAAAGCATACATAGAAGGATGCTAAGATATTTTGCTACTTTCAACTACTACCATCTTCATGAACTGTGCAGTCTATGTGTCAAGCTCCACACTGTGTGTTAAGTTAGTAAAAGAACCCCAATTTTCTTTGCTTCCTTTAATATGAAGTTATATGCGATGCAGAAATATTTTAAAAATATTATAAAAGCAGTAGAACTACAGACATTGAAAGCAATTTTCCTAATATTAAAGGCTACTTGAACACCCTCATTTTGCTACAAGACTTTTTCATTAAATGATGTCAAAAAAAGGAAGTGTCTTTTTTTAAAAAAAGTTAAAGGTAAGGAAAAGTTATAGACGTTTGGAGTTTTTCTTTAGTTTTGCAACATATAAAAATAAGTTACACTATATATTATGGCTTTCATTTATTTATCTACTCATTTAGTAGCAGTGTCATTGTGGGTTTAAGCACTAGATGTTGCAAATAATTAACCTGCCTGCTCTTCAGACTTTCCTTGAGTTTTGAATTTGTGAAAAGAAACAAGCAAATATTAGAGGGAAAATTAAGAAGCCTCCAGAAAAACTTAAATAGCAAGAAGCACCTGGAAAAGTCTTTCAGAGACATTTTGAACTTAATTTCAAGTTTTCATTTGACTTCTAAAGTAGTTTAAAATTGATGTTTTAATTTCATCTTCTTGGCAAAATAAAGGCCAAGCCAAGTATCCCATGCACTTCAATAGTCAGGACTTCCTACTGAGCTTCATTTCAGAAATGTTTCATACATACCAGTACGATACTGTTATGCTACTGAAGTAATGATCTCTCTTTAATGGCTGTTAATAATACAAGATAATAGATTTGGTATGCAGCTATCTGAAAAAGGCCACAATAATGCTAAACCAACATGACTCAAAACTGCAACACAACTGCTCAGTATTAAGTGTTGCTCACTACCAATGGAAGGGGAGGTTGGGCAGAAAAGGTGCTTGAGTAAGACTGAAAGACTTCAATTACACATTGCTATATTATTAATATACATACATTTTGAAGACTAAGGTTGCATTCAAATCAGACAGGCTGTGACAACATTCAAATACATGTATATAAAAAGAATTCGAGACTCACAGCCAAAGTAGTAACAAAAAAAACTCACTGTGCGGTTGATGTAGCATTTGCAACAACAAACATTAATTCAGTAAGAAAGACAGTGGCACCAAATTTGGGAATATTTTCAAGCTCTAGTTTTACTCAGGACAGAAGAGTTGCCAGCTGAATAAACTTCACTGACTACTGTACTTTCTAGCTCTTTGTAAACAAGACGCCATGTTGTGCATAAGAGGAGCTTTCGCTCCCGTTTTTCAAGGAAAGTATCTGAAAGGCAAGCTGTAGTGATTGTTTCTGACAGCAAGAGAATAAAGAAGCAGATAGAAAAGTAAGTATATATAAAAAAGTTCTTACAACAAAATTATCTGTCCTAGTTTGATTTTGTTTATGAAAAGGCACTTTACCTATTGCTAAAACTCCAATACCATACTTGTCCTTTGAGTTTTTCTGTTAGAAGGCTGCGTTGCAAGGTGGTCAGCATGAGGATGTAAATGTTCTTTATACAATGCCTATCTGCTACAAATTTTATAATTACACATAGTATCTTACACCGGTTATTTAGAAGAATAGATTCATGTTCAAAATAGCCACAGGTCTTCAAACAATACTTCAGTGATGATAGATGATCTGTCAGAGACAACACATCACTTGTAGCAAGTTCAGTAGTAAAACTAGCAATGCAAAAATCTTTCAGAAGTGAGTCCTCAGTCTTTTGTTTTCCTCTCGCAGTCTCTCAATTTCAGCTACTAAGCTTTCATTTACTGAGTATCTTTCAAGTAAAGCATGCATTTCATTCTACAGAAAAGAAAAAAGTCCCAATCAGTAATAATAAAGTCATAATTCCAGTTTTAGCCTACTGGTTTTCATATTTCTTTTAAAAATGAAATAACGTAGATAATTCAGTTTTTAAGAAGTTTTGATAAGAAAAGTAAGATTTTCCCTTTTAGGCTGACATACAGTATTTTGATCATTAATACATTAGTGAATATTTTATCAAAGGATATTTTGCAGTTCTTCAGGATGAGAATCTACTAATGCTGATTCCATTAAAATGCTCAGAACCAAGACAAGGTCTTTTTAATGCAGATCAAAAGAACAAAGACTCATAAAAAGGTGAAGCTAAAGAATACAGAACAGCTCAGTATGCATACAGTATCTACAAGTGAAGTTTTCTGTTTGAATTCCATCTATCCTCTCCTTTTTGGCACTTCCCAAAGGATAGCTGAATTTGTTTATAACTCCTGAAATATGGAATTCATATCTACTCAACTCCTAGGTTCACTTTATTAATCAAAGAAAAACAATTTAATGGATTCCCATTCATACTTTCCCTCTCATTCACATGAAATACTCCCTTTCTTGGTCTTAATAAACAAAATAGATTTTCACTTTTGAGAGAAGATGGCATGCCTTTGTATTACCAAAACTGAAAACTGAATACATTTCCCATCCTGGTCCTTGTACATACCAACTGCATATGGAATTGCTTGATCATCTCCACTTGCAAATTCACAATATCTCGATGGCATGCTTCTCTGCGGGAAGAATTGCAAAAGGACAATGCTTAGACTTATTTAGAAAGCAAACTCTCAACACCCTCAGCATCCAAAAACTCCACAATTCCTCACCTTCACTCTCATAAAAAGTCTAGGAACCCTTAGACCATGAAACATAATCCTCTACAGCTTATTTTGGAATACTTTTGTTATGACATTGATTTTGTAAGTACTTTTTTTTTTTAACACATAAGACATAGGACTTTTCAGTTTAGAAACACAAATTTACATGTGGTGATATCAATATTCTTTTTCAGTTGCAAGCTATAAACTCCTCTCATTTTTACTATTCAAAGCTAATTTTCAATCCCTTGATCAGACACCCCACAGAGAAAGATACTTATCTGTACTTGAAGAAGTACATGACTTTCCACACTCTTTTGTAAAAGGGCCCAAAACATCAGCTGTGGTAAGTGGTACATTATTCTCAAACCCATGGAATAATCCACGTTAATCTACATAAAAAGCAGTGGCAGTGTTGTCTGCAAAGTGGACATGAATTTGGTAATTCATGGACCACCATTTCATACTACAAAGAACATGCTTGAATATAGCCTCTGATCATGACATTGATACAAAAGTTCCAGGAGCTGATGAAGAACAAGGAGGACAGCTCACAGAAAAGCAGGCAGGCTCACAAGTTCTTCTTGAACAGTGCAGCACAGTGCAGTTGTCTGGGACTGAGTACCGTGGGTACCACTGGCCTGACAAAGTAAGGTGTTTCTTAAGTGGACACACAGAGACCTTACTTGATTTCCCTTTCCTTAAACATACAGCAAAACTCAATGAATTTTTACTTTCTCTTGCCACCAATTATTGTGCAACAGAACTCCTACTGGAGGCAATCTTCTTTGAGTGTATCAAGT
>WEIU01011491.1:1616-22575 GCA_013389925.1 Aegithalos caudatus | reverse complement strand
TTTTTTTGCAAAACTAAACAAAGCTCTGTCAAAACCCTTCTCTGAGAAGAGTTTTTGAGATTTATGTGGATTATAAAGCATTAAGAAGGGTAATTTTTAAAATTTCTTTACTAGCAAAAATGCCAAGATACTATTTTAGCAGGTATTAGTAAAATGGAAAACCATGCTTTGAGTCTGGGGACCAGTGCCAACATCTGTGTTTGGAACACCCAAGACTAGTCTTTTCCTCATTGCCCTTGGAAGATTGCAAGAACATGCCTGTGCTATTCCTGTTCAGTTACATTACATCTGTGATATTTACTTCCCCTTAAAAAAAAAATTTCTTTTTGAAAGTCAATGACCACTGCAAAGTTTTTATTCTCTGGAGAGAGGGGAGGGGAGAGAGGGGGAAGGAAATGAGAAAAGTCAGAACACTTTGTTTAGATCACAGGTGCATTTTTCTAGTAGGAGGTCACATTTAATTTGTGTAGTATGTTTTGGTGGTTCTGGAGCAGATCCTTAGCCAGGATGAATTATCATGGGAGTTGGTAGCTCTGGCTGTTAGCACAAGCTGGGTTCTGTTCTCTAGCCCAGGTAAGTTTGTTAATTTTTTTTTTAAATTTTAAAAAATGCAACTGAATTGTAACATTTCATTAAAAAAATTGCAGTATCTTTTAAAAAGAAAGTCAAAGTCTTATCTCATTTTCTGTGAATGTTGTAATAACCTATGTTGTCTCTTTTTTTTTTTTTTTTTGTATTTTGATTATGGATCAAATGGAAAGGGCCAGCTGTCTGCATGTGTTGCTTTTTCAGAATAGCGTGTGTATCAGGTGAGGGATAGCTAAAATGATGCATTTGCAAATCCAGGCTCTTCCAGTCTCTGTTTCAAGAGGTTTTTCTATGTCTTATTGAGACACTTAATTTGTTGTAGTTTCATTCTGAATTGGGGAACCCTCTTTAGTTCTGTTCTATCTAGGAGTGTTTTAGATGCTCTAACACTGAAAATAGGCCACTTTATTAGACCAACTAAATATGGCTTTTAATGTATAAATTCTACTTTGACATAGTATATGCTTCAAAAGAGTACACTTGTTACAAGAAATAAATTGACCAGATTTTTGCCTCTCTTTTATGAACTTTTGCATTATGTATGGAACAGATTTGCTTTCAGTGGAAAAATGGATTGTTCCAGCAGAGTGCAGCAAAAGACAAATATTGTAAATATGCTTGGCTTTCCTGTGAAGAGTTGGTATGTTGGAAAAAAATAACTTAGATAAGGAGCCCATCATACACAAAATATCAAATTATGGAGGAAATGTATAAGAAGCTTGTAGTCTAGTTAATTTTTTCTGTTTTTTTTTTTTTCCTTCTGAAACATTGATAGACTTTACTAGGAAAGATATCATTAAATAAATATTAATATGTAATTAGATAAATTCTAAGATCTCTCAGACATTCCTAAGAATTAGAAGCAGAGCTTTGAACTGTAGGTAGATAAATGCCACTGGTTAGTACTTTATCTGAGGCTGGACAGCAATCTGATGGAAGAGTTGAAACTACAATTCAGAATTCTTGCTTTCTTCCCCATATTTAAGCTATTAGTCTCCCCTGTCTTTTACAATTTTTCTGTTTTATATTTATTTCTTTGGGTTTTTTCTTTTTTTTAACCTGCATAATTACTTAGAAGTTTGCAAGTCTAATGTTTTGGCCTTTGTTTCACCATAACATAAAAACACTTTTCTTTAGCCTTTTAAAACCTTACTTTAATTGACTTCATTAAAAAAGATTACATAGTTGCTGTGACCCTCCAAAATGAAAGAGTAGTATGCAAATAGAGCTATCTGGATAATACATACAGTTTGAGTCAGTCTTTGAGAAATCTTGAGGGGGAATTCCCAATGATGCCAAAGGATTCTTGCATGTTTCCTATGTGTCTGCATGTCTAAACTCACTTAAGAATGCTTTTTTCCATATAGGCAAAACTTTACTGGATAGCAGCAATATAGAAGAAGTGAAGACACCATCTAAAAGTATAGTTTTTTATAACATTGGACCCTTTTCAGAATCTGAAAAGAATTTTAACCTGAAAACATGTTGATGAGTCTATGAGTGACATATATTCAGTGTTTTCTTAGCTAAATAAGTGTATTCAAGAATTGAAAATGAAAATGGATGTATAAAATATTTTTTAAGAAATCTCACAGGAATGCAGTTTTCCTTAACCTGTCTGTTAAAATTTGTGTAATTTGAATCAAGCCATAGTTTTTTACTAGTAGTTTCTAGTGACGTTCCCATGTCAGAATCTGGATTTAGAGCTGTAAGCAGGCTTATGTTTTCACTGTTTGGGTTTCGGCCTGCTCCCCTGGTCCTCCTGATCGTGGGTCTCAAAATGCCTTGCACTGCCAAAGTTAAAGTGGGAACTGTTCCCAGAGAGTTCATTCTCAGCTCATTAATCAACATGATCCGGTCAAATGAGAGACTGGGGATGAGCGTGTCTGCTGGGATCCCCATCCAGTCGTTGGTGGGCACTGGTGACCCATCACCCCCACAGTGCCTCCCATCCATCAGCGGGTCCCCTTCCCCTCTTGCCACCAGTGGCCCTTCCCTGACACTTTGGGCCAAGAGAAGTGCAGGGCTTGTTGCACCAGTCCCTTCCCTTTCCTCCTCGCTGGTCAGATGAGGACAATTCCCCAAGGCACAATGGGAGAAGTAGTGTATGGAGAAACTGATGCTGCCATGCTGAAGGGGTAGGGATGTTAGGAGAGAAATCAGATCAGGGTTTTTAGGGGTTATCCCAACATTTCAGTCTTCTGCAACCAATAATTCCCTGGTTCTCCATGTCCTCTGGCTTTAGCAGCTGTTGATAACAGGCTCCCCCTGGATATCTTGCCATTTCAGTTTACCAAATCCTTACAAAGTTTTCAGTTTACCAGATATAGTACCCCTGGGTAAGGATAAGGGCCAGGATGATAAGAACAAGGAGTTACTTAGGAAAGCTGTTACACAATAAGATGAATCTTGTTCATTTATTGGCTTTTAGTACTGTTTTTTGTTTAAATTTTTGGATCTGTCTTAGTCTGTAGTCTGAAGGGAATTAGTTACTGACCTTTCCCATACCAGAAAAACTTAACAGAGCAAGAATGGTGCAAAGCTCATCTGGTATTTTTCTGGCCTTAGCTTTGTAAAGATTTTATTTACAAGAAGACAAGGGGGAATATATTTAAGAATCACTCACTAAAGAGAAAATGTGATTGTTGGAATGGCTATTATTCCTGTGAAAGTAATACTTAATTTTGCAAAGCACATTGTTAGTTTTGGTAAACTAAAGAAAAAGTGGTCAACAAATACAGGCCAGAAGGTTCATGAAGAAAAGTTTAAAATTCTCTCCAAATAGTGTTTGGCAATGACTAATTTAAAGCCTGCCCTACATTATTCTTTGACTCTTAACATTTCTTTTGTGGTAGCACACTCTGGCCACACTCAAGTTGGAGCCTTTCTCTGTGGGCAGTCCAAACTTAAATTACCAATCATTGCCTCAAATACTGTATGGTCTAATACAGTATTTCTCTTCTTTTCTGTAGCATAATGGGTACCTTCACACTGATGGATTTTTACTTATTTTTTACTTTTTTACTGATTCAGATTTGGAAAGAAGCAAAGATATAGAATAAAGTGTTTGAATGCAAACAAAAAAACATACTGTTTTACAGAAGCATTGCTTTAATACTGTAAAAATGAATATTTTAGATTGATACTGACTGTAGTCAGGAGCTGGCCTCTGGCTTTGCCTTCTGGCAGGCTCATCTGTGTATCTGCCAGCAGAATGGACTTTCTGTGTAGGTAGTTTTCATTTGTATTTCCAGGTGCTTCATGAATCCTGCTAGGAAGACCACTTGTAGATATGAAATCACAATTTGAAAAACTTAAGGAGCTTTCAGGTGGCTGATGTAGATGTATCATTGAAAAGATTAACATCAATAATATAATGAGCCTGAACATAGTAATAAAAGCCTTTAGTACTGAGGAGCCTTTGGGATAATCACTACCCCTTCATAATTATCATGATGGGATTTGGTAGGTTGGTACTGAAATTATTGTATGATCAAGCCTTTAATCTTTGAGAACCACTTTTTGTAAGTGAAATGAAGATTTCAAAAACTGAGCAAGTGGGAAGAATGTTCTAAGAAAGTGTCTACAAAGAATATGCCTACTGTGTTTTTTTGAGATAGGAAAAAAGAAGGTGGAATGATAACTTGAAGAGAATATGATGTGCCTGTGTCTTTTTGCTTCGATGATGATACAAACTATATGCCCCTGGACTGAACAGATCTACTATAGCATGTGAACTGCATGCAGGCAAAGAGGAGAGTTTCAAGACCCTGGAATACAGAGATGTCTTTGTTATCATGATATGAGAACTTTTGCAGCCTTCTTTTTACTTTTCCAAGCGCTGTAGCTAGTAGGGGGTATTTATGATCTGCACAGAGTCTGATTGTTCTTGAGGTTGTGGGGCAATAGAGAAGGAGATCTAAACTTGGATGGATTTGTGAAGCCCTCGGGAGAGGTGGGTGCAGATAATTTTCAAGTAAGATATTGTGTAGGAAAGCACTTTCTACCTGCAGTTCTCAGTGCTAGTGAGACTAACAGAGATTGATCTTAGCTCAAGGGAGGCACATAAGTGTGAAAGGTTGTTACTTTTGGGTAAGAAAATAAGAATTTAGGAAGACTAAGAGCCAGAGAAATGTAGTAGGGATTGTACTTGGGAAAAAAGATGGGTAAGGTGACACTGAAGAGAGGAAGAGAATCTGGAACTTTCAGACAAAATGAAGCAAGTTATTTTTCATGTACAACTTCATCTTAGTTTTTAAATCCAAATCATCCATGGAGGCCTAGAACTTATTTAAAGCAGGACTGGGTATTTAGATTTTGTATGTCATGACTAGGAGGGAAAGCAGGGGGAGGGGAAGAATTCCCAGCAAGTACAGAAGCTAGTCATGCTTCAAAGAAATAATAAATATTTGGTAAAGAGAGAGCAACATTTATGCTGCTTTTACACTTTTGTCACTCAGTTGATTTTTTTTCACCTAGTAAAGATAATAAATGAATAATCATAAAATATTTGTGTTTGGAAGTTCTTCCTTGGTGTTCATGAAGAGTATTTATTTTCCATCAGCCTTTTACAGTGTAACATTGATTGGTGTGTATAATGTATTATTCATACTGTTCTAGTTTCATCCCATTAGCAATGCCAACATTATGCTGAATTCTGCAGTGGTAATCTTGTATGAAGTCTTTGTACAGCAAATTCTGCTGTGGTTAAGATCCTGTTTCACATTTAGTGACAAGACAGAGTGAACTGTAGCACCTTATTGATACCACTCAGACTTTGTTCACCTTCCTCTCTCCAAAGAAATGAGAATTTTAAGTGTACTATAGACCTATAAAGCCAAATTGTGAAAGGCAGAAAGTACATCAGAAGTGGTTTATTTTGGGTTCTTTTATTATATCTTTGTTTTCCTGGTAGCTAATGCCTTTTAATGCCTTTAGAAGAGCCAAATGACTAAACCCATCATATTAAAAAAATAGCAAGAGCAGAATTAAAAACAGGTTTCAGATAAAAAAGTCTGGCAGTTTGGTCCACATGTGTGATCCTGTGGGTACAATCTTGATTGTGTAAATTGATCTGTGTAGAGCTGATTTAAATATGAGCCAAATCCAACTGCTCATTAAGATTACTGAAGATTGGCCTAATGCTAGTACAAAAGTATTTCATTTATATATTTAATATTTTCTTCTTTATAATTTAGTACAGGAACTTTTTTTCATGTGCAATAGGCCCAGCCCAACATGCATGAGATTTAATGATAACCTGCTGGTTGACTGACTGATTTGGGCCTGGTGCGCTTAGATGAAAACTTAAGATTTGGGTCTTTTTTGTTCTGAAAAAAAATGGACTTCTCCATACAGTTTTCTGACAATCCAGGTCATAATAAATTGAAAGCTTTAGACAGGTGAATGAAGATTAACTTAAAAATATTGTAGTTCCTCAATACTTATGATGTGGAATAAGAAGAAAGTAAAATTAGAAGTTTGGTTATTTTTTTTTTCCTCAAATGTTTTCATTGTTTAAAACAGCTGCATAAACAAGAAAACAGTCTCTTCTTGGCATGAATACTTAAAAAAAATAAAATCCCTTGCTTTAAGGTAAATACGTCATGAAGGAGAAATGGTTGGCATCTGTGAAACTGTGTTTCTTTGGATTTTTTCAATCTTTGTATACAGGGAGAGCCTGAACAAAGGTGGAAGGTCTGCTGGGGAAACTGGAAGCTCACAAATCAACCAGACCCACAGTTCTGAAAAAAATGAGGTCAGGGTGGCAAAGACTGTCTAGATATTTAGGAATAAATAAGATGAAAGAAAGACAGCTTGAGAGACAAAAGGAATAGATTCAATAGTCAAGGAAGAGTACACCAAAGGAATAGAAGCCAAAAGTTTTGCTTTTAAAGGGTGATGATGGGGGAGGGTGATTATTTTTTGAAATTGGTTGAAATGAGTGCTTATTCCAAGAGGCAGGATTGTGCTGTGGTCTTTATTAAAGCTGGGGAGAAGAATTGCTAAGCATTTTAGAGGATAACTAGGCAAGCATTCTTTAACAGGCTGTAGATGTTCTGAAAGACGCTTGTCTTGTATATGCAGATCTTTTTCTGTTTCTCTGAAAAGGAAATGTGCATGCTGGAACTTATGTCAATAAAACACTGACTTTTCAGAGCTTAAATGAGTGTGAAGTAGAGAAAATTCAGTTATTTACAGCGGTGTTGTCATGTCTTAGTTATAGTAAAATTGTGTGTGTGAGATGTTGAGTAGATTTAATATAGAAAATCTGAGTAAGTCAGTATTTCAGTAAAGGTTTACATATTCATGTTTTCTTTGCTTTTACCATAGTTATTGTAGAACAGGCTTTGATTCATTGCCTAACATGTTTATAGTCAGCTTTTCAGAAACATGCTAGAGTAGACTGAGTGCTTAAAATAATCCATTAATTGCAGCGTGCTTATATATGATGTCAGACAATTATAACAACTTATTTTTAATAATTAATCAAAATCTTAATTAAAACAGTATAGGATGAATCTTTGCATGCAAAAACCAGAGAAGAGCCTCAATCTGGCTGGTTCAATAATCAGCAAAACCCACTCCCCAGGGTATTTCCTCCCCCCATACCTGATATTATCTAGCATATGAGGAAAAAAGATTTTTATAATACCTTGTGTGGTATTTGACCTTCATAATATTAGTTACATCTGAATGCATTCCATTGAATAGCACAGTTATGGGGAAAGAATTTAGTCTGGCCAGACTAGGGTATGCCATAGCCAAAGAGCTCAGTGGATTATAAGATATTTCTTCTCACTGTCTTACAGTTTGTATTAATTTAATTTCTGGCATTATAAGTTTTGCGTTCCCCACTTCATTTGGGTCCAACTTTGGTGGGTGCCATTCCAGGATCTTTTCATCCTGATGACTAGGGAGCTTAATAGGAATTAAGGAGGATTGGGACCTGGAATCACAGTTCCTAGGGCAGTGCTTTAAACCCTCTCTAAAGGGTCCAGCATAAAGATACAGAGCATCAATTAGATGCTTTCCTGGATTTGGCTTTCTGAGTCTTTAGTGGGTAGCAGGAGCTACTGTAAAGCCCCAAGCTCCCATGGTCTTGCCAGCTGCAGTGTGCTGAGCCAGCAGTAGAGATATAGAGACAGTAACAATATAGCCACAAGGTGATATTTTGTGCTTGAAGGTGCTGGTGTGACTAAAATGGCACTCACACTCCTTAAGGCATCATTCACAATGCTGTTCACACATTTAAAAAGCCTGGGAACCCCAGCACCACCTCCAACCTATGTGCGGTGTGCTGGGCAAACACCTCCTGTGGAAAAGACCCTTTCGGTCATTCCAGCTATTAAAGGATTATCTAGTAAAACAAACAAAAAACTCCTCTCAATTTCCACAATAGAATTGGAACGAGATGTTCTTGGGAGACCTTGCTACATGTTCAGGTCAAGACAAGGCCATGCAAGTGATGCAGTTGCTGGTGGAGCTGCCAACAGGCTCCTCTGCACAATGTGTTGGTTCTGTGTGTCCAGGGGCAAGGCGTTTGTGCCACACAACACAAATGTGGTCTTTCCCTCCCCCCTGCTTTCCCTCCCAGTCATGACATACAAAATCTAAATACCCAGTCCTGCTTTAAATAAGTTCTAGGCCTCCATGGATGATTTGGATTTAAAAACTAAGATGATGTTGTACATGAAAAATAACTTGCTTCATTTTGTCTGAAAGTTCCAGATTCTCTTCCTCTCTTCAGTGTCACCTTACCCATCTTTTTTCCCAAGTACAATCCCTACTACATTTCTCTGGCTCTTAGTCTTCCTAAATTCTTATTTTCTTACCCAAAAGTAACAACCTTTCACACTTATGTACCTCCCTTGAGCTAAGATCAATTTCTGTTAGTCCCACTAGCACTGAGAACTGTAGGAATAAAGTGCTTTCCTACATAATACCTCACGAATAATTAAAAAAAAGTGTAAAAAATCCAGCAACAGGAACAAATACTGGCATCAACATCTCACTGCATATTTTAGTAGGTTTCAAAAGTAATTTTTCTACCAGGTTGGTTTGCTAAATTTTCATCCTTTCACTTTTCTGGTCAAGGGTTCTAAAGTCAGAGGCTTTGAGCTGTGTAAACGTTAGGAAAAATAACAGATTGGCAGATTAATCTGTGGCCTTCAACCTCTAGAAGTAAAAAAACCCTTGCTGGACTATGTTAGGTTGTGGTTTTTTTTTTTTTTTTTTTTTTTTTTTTTTTTTTTTTTTTTCTTCTTTTTCCCGAAGATACTATCTTCTAGCAATTTTGAGTATTCCTTCAAATGTAGCTTGGAATCCACATGTAACTCCTGTTTTATCATCCATTTCATCTGCTGGTTGATTTTAACAGTAAAGTTGCAAACCTGGAGCATAAGAAAATAGAATTTTCCATGTCTTCACAAATTTCACATTACAAGCTTGTGTGTATGTAAGAAGTTGTAGTAAGACTGATGAAGAACGATGTTCAAGTAAACAAAAATGTCAGTTTTCCAGTGTGGCAGAGGTGCAAAAAACGCCTTTGTGAGAACTCGTAGTAAATTATGAGGAAGCAGTAGAGCACTAATAGAAGAATTGAACTAAGGTGAACCATAAAGAAATTTGGGAGTACTTGAGCTTTGCTGAGGGTTTGCTATACTTGAGTTTTTTGTTGAAGTGAAAGGTATACTGAAAAGTACTGAGACTGTTCAGATATGCACTGACTATGGAGAGCCTTATGGCTGAAATAGTAGGAAAAGCTGTACTCTACATCACTCTTTTTAAAGCTAATGCTACTGTCAGAATGGATGTCCTGTTCCACCTCAAAGTTATTGTAGTATTGAAAGCATACTTAAGCCACTGATTTCATAGCACAGATTGTCATCTGAAAAGAATAATTACTAAAATATTTTGAGCTTAAGCTGGAAGTAATATTATTACTTTAATTGTACATTCTTTTACAGTTTTATGATTTTGAGTGTAAATGGGAAGTAATGTTAGTACTTTCATTGCATTTTCTTCCACAATTTTATTTAATTTTATGTCTTTTAAAGCCTGCAAATCTAGATGTCCAGGAGCGACTTCCTTTTGGTATCCTGAATGTCTACTGTAGATACGTCTCTTTCATGCTTTTTTTTCTACTTTCCTTTTTCTGCCACTCTAAACTTCTCTTTTTTATGCCTTTACTACACATACATTTTTCATTCATTATTCTGGAGATACTTCATTCAATATTCATTATTCTGTAGAATGCTGTCCCTTCTCTGGAGCGCTTTAGCATATTTGATGGAGTATTTTTTAATCAGAAAATACCAAAATCACTAAAATTTGCCTGTCAATTAGTATTAGCCAGTCTCCAGGCTTTCACAATTATTTGTAGTTGTCAGAATGTTCTATTCAAACTTTTTCTTTATGGACCATATGTGAATATTTCTTGATCATCTTGAAATCTAAAATGATTTGTATTTCCTAACACATACCAAAGGAGGAAATTGGAAAGGTAGCATTTTGTAATGAAGGGCTTGAAATGTTATTTTCCAGAGTTGGTATTTTTGGGTTTAAATGGTTCCGTATTGTTCATATTGATAGCATGACGATCTCAAAGCTCAAACACAAAATTAAATGGCTCAAAAATGGAATGGTCTCATAACTTCAACTGGAAAGTTTATGCTGTGGGTTTGCACTGAGATTTTAAATTGCTAAATATTCTGCAAAACGAAAATGTTAAAACTTGCACTTCTTGTTAGTCATATTTTCCAAGCTGTGTTTCAGGTATGTTTTTATATTCATTAGAGAGAGGAACTATGTAACAATTTCTTGCATCAGAGAGATGTCTGAATCCTTGTTCTCAATTCACTATTCTCACTATAGCATTCCCTTTCCAGCTAAATTCTAAAGGGAATCCAGATGTTTATTTAAATATTCATAACACAACTGCTGTTAGAGCTGGGAGGATCATAGATACCTGTGTTCATTTCACACTACATTCATCTTGTAGTTAAAAATATCGTATTCATTACAGTGCTAGCAGATGAGCTCTTTAACAGGAAAAGGCATTTTTTCCCTCCTGTACAAGTAAGGCTTTATGAAAAGGAGGCAGTAGAGCTGTCTCAGAAAACATAATGTATTGAGTATTGACCCCAAGCTCACAAAAGAACCTTTGTGTACTGTATTTAAATATTGTATTCTCAAAGAATTCTGAATTTATTTACACTTGCCTTAGCATTGGACCTATCTAGAAAGGCCATAAAACATTTTCAGGAGCCGTTAAGATGGAGCTGAATTGCACATTTAAGATGGGGATTTTATTCCATTGTTTGTGGAAAAAGTTTACTATCTTGCCTGACAATCAGTGAAACAAGGAGGAAAAAAATTGAGACCTGCCAGATTTGTATTAATTTGTAAAGCATCTGAAAAAGACTATTTATTTGATGCTTTCTGACAACATTTCTTAAGAATTATGATGAAAATCCTAAATTTTAAACATGTGTTAACTGATAAAAGTGATGAAATCCCAATTTGTGTTAAATGTTTATATCAGGCCTGTTTTTTCCCTTCAGATATTTTTCCATGAGTGCAAATGGTTATGGAGATAGAATGTGGTATGTAGGATTTATATTAATTCTAGAGTAGAAGGGAATGTGTACAGTGAAAGGAAATTCATGCAGAGGAGCATGAATGCCACCAAACAGGGAATGTGGGGTATGTGTATAGAAAGTCATGGGAAGATGCAAGCAGCAGTGGGAATCTGTAAGGTGAAAGGGAGAAGGGGAGTGTGCTTTTCAGCTATTCTGAGAAATAACGCATCTGTAAAGCTTTCCAAACTGGTAATGCACACTTGGGCTTTTCTTCTTGTTACTGAAAACGGCGCAAAGTCACGGTCTCTCCTTAAAATCTTTAAGGGAAAAGCAAGAGTAGGGAGGTATGATTGGTAAAATGCTAAAATACATAATAACTTATAGTCAGCAAAGATTATATAGATTACTCTGTCAAATTAATGAGGCCCTGACACGACTCCATTCTTCACTTATTTAAGGGTGTACTCCTACACATTTCACTATGGATTTAAATAATGTATGTAAGAATCTAAAATGGACATTTTTAGCAAATGAGAGCAGCAGCATTAGAGGAAAGCAACATGATGAACGAGCAAAGTTTTTATAGGACTGTTGGAACATCTTCCATGGAAGATTAGGTACAAATGGTGCTTTTTTCAGATGTTTTCTTTCATCCTTACTCGTGCATTCTTTTTCCAATATGGTATCTTGTCTAGGTATCACTGTTAGCAGCTGTGACTTTTCCATCCAGATTCAGATGATGGTGAATGATGATAAAACATATTTGCACTCTAAGCTCATAGCAGTGGCTTTTTATAAACATTGTAATAATGCATTTAAAAGTTGTTGGTGCAGTGTCCAGCTTTATTTGGAAGACAAATAATTCCTGTAGAAACACAGTATGTACCATTACTGTCTGAAAGAGCTAGACAGGTATTTGAAGCTAATTGGTTTTTTCATTCCTTTCAAACCCTGGGAAAATAGTTGAATATACATTGAATTTTCCAGAGTGAATGGTATATGTAGGAAGACTAACAATAAAGGGGCAGAAATGAAGGCTTTAAATGCCATATCAGCACTAGGATTCTTGGGCAAGAAAGAAGTTTGGTTCCATTGGGTTCTACATCAGAGAACTGACTCTTGGGACAGGGCACACTTGGAAAGCTGTGCAACTCAGCAGCTGCACTGCTACATATTTTGTGATTTGAAGCTTACTTTCTTGTTTCCTGCAGTGAACAATGATAGTGGGAAGTACTGGTCAGTAGGGATACATTTTAAGTCCGTCATTGGGTTTCCTGCCATGTTTCCTGATGTTTGGGCCACCTTATTTATAAACCCAGGAGAGTTTAGTAATTATTAGAAGAAAGTGTAATTAATTTATGGAGTTCTAGTTATTTTGCTGAGTACTGTCATTGGAAGTACAATGAAGCCTTTAAGCAATGTCCAGTCACTGTAAAAAGCTGTCTTGTGGCTGCTAAACTTTCACATTATGCTGAAGTTGGATATAAACACTCCTTTTATAACTTGCATGTCACTGAAGTACGCAGATGTCTTGGCTCTGAAAGCACGTTTATGAAACGAATGCAGTACTGGAGTTATGCCAGGATTGAAACTCGGTAGTTTGAGGAGGAGTCCTAATACCTCTCAGGATGGGAGGTCAGCTGAATAAGTGGGCCTCCCTTGTTCTGGAAGCAGAATACTAGTCCTGGGAGTGTGTGCACTATGTTGTATTATGCTACAGTTCACTTCTGAAAAATCTGTGGTGTAACACTGCTTTGGTTCTTATTGAAAAAGGCCAGTTCTGTTTAGTGTGGCCATTTCATGTTACAGATGAATATTAGAAGATAAAAAACAACAAAACAGTAAAGTCGTATTATTTTTTGACCTAATTTCACAACAGTTTTTTGAAAAGTGAATAGGAAATATACGGATTCCTCAAGCTACTTTTACATAGTTGATATGTGAATGTGTATTTATATAGTGTGTAGTATGTTACATGTAGTGTGTGCAAATATATATTTGTGTGTATAGATTTATATGACTGTAAAAAGTGGGGTTTATAAAGATGACTCTAGAATACCTCTAGCAGCATACATTCTGGTTGATTTCTAGAATGTTTCATTTTTTTACATGTTAAGTGTTTGTACTAAAACAGGTGGGATAACCTTGTCTCCATGGCTCCGTGGATTGAAACGTGGCTGTACAACATCCAAGTTGGATATTACACTTTCTCTTGTTTAGACCTAATTTATTATATAATATGACAGAAATTTGGTGGAACTGAGTTCTTTTTTGGATAATTTACATTGTAGTTTTGATCTGTCATTTGAGACTGAGGTGTGAGATTTTATTCTAGTTAGTTAGCACATGAGGAATTGATGGCAGAGAGTTGAGTGAGGAGTTAAATCACTTGCTTATTCAATACACAGCCTCTTTCTTCCTCTAGTGATAATGCTGAAATGTGAACTAAAGTTAAAATTGGAGTTGTATCTATTTTACATCTCAACATTACCTCTATTTGGAAAGAACCTTGGCTCTGTGGCAATACTGAAAATGAATCCACCGGAGTTCTGGTTTTGGTAGGGTTTGTCTGCACATCCATAATAGGCAGATAAGAGTTAGTTCTGACTGTGCTGCAATTCTGAAATCAGTGTGTGAAGTGCTGTGCCTAAGATTATTGAGTTAAAACGGTGCTAAAAGTACCTCAGTAAAATTTCTGGCTACAGCTGTCTTGCACCTGACGGACTTGCTCATGTAGCGACTAGAGAATCCTGTGCCACCTATATGTACCTTCTTAGATTTGGGGTTTTTTAGATCGTTCTAGGAGGATATAGAAATACCAGTTACTCAAGAGACCTCTATAAAGGGTCATGCTCAAAACCCCCTAAAGTTAGATAAGTTGGGAATAGCTGCACAGTTCCTATGGGTGCAGTTAATGAAAAGGAAGTGGCTCAGTTCACTTCTGCCAAAAGACAGCATAATGCACCAATTGCACAGAGCTTGGCCACATTAGAGAACACGACCCCTTATTTCACATTATTCCAAGGTATTAGGTGCTGTCTTTCAAATCTATGATGTAGTAAGATACTTAGAAAATTGTTATGCTCAAATATACAGATCTTGTATGGTTAGGTACTCAACCTTATAGTGTGTGAAATTGCTTTTAAATAAATACCAGATTTTGGAAAAAGTTATTGTTGCTTTTTTAAATTGTCTATGTTTTTTGAAAAGAGTTGGTATTAAAACTAGTTGCTACCAAGAGTGAGATAAAGTATTTAGTTTTAGATATTTTTGTGCAATGTCTTTTTTAGGAATACTAAGTGTAATCCTTGGGAACAGAATAGCACATTTGTAACATCTCCTGGCTATTGTAATACACTGCAGTTAAGCTGTAGAAGTAAAAAATCTAGTTGTGTCCCTGCAGCTCATTAATCTCAATGTGTTCTACCTTTTTGCAAGTAAGTTTTGCTTAATGAACATCATAACAAGTTAGCCATAGATATCAGAAAAAAAATTGAGATGGAAATGGAGTGATATGGAGGTGACTAATGTTAGTCAACAGAGTCTTTATTTTAATATTTAGTCCTTTCACAAAAACATAGAAAGGCTTGGGTTGGAAGGGACTTTAAAGATCATCTAGTTCCAATCCTCGGTCCTAGGGGCAGGGACATTTTCCTCTAGACATATACTGGCATTGCCATTCTTAGGCTGCCCTTTATATGCATTAATTCTGATTTTATATATTAATAATACTAATCTACTATATCAATAGTATTGTAAATACTATTGTAAACACACTACATTAATTACGGAGTCAAGAATATGAATTCATCTTAACTCTTTTGATGATTTATTTTATCAAGTGCTTGGCAATATTTTTCTCACTATAATGTTATTTTTTAATTAATATTTTCCTTAATAAGTGAGAAAGCTAAGTGTAGATGTTTGGGTTTAACTATTAGATCACTACAGTGTCTCCATAAGCAATTATACTCCATGTGCAGTCCTTAGACCTGTCTGACATAAAACTTGAGAAAAGCATTGGCTGCCATGTTTGTATCTTGCCTCTTAATATTTAGCATCCAGAAAAGGACCTCTCCAGTCTGTTAGGGGAATTTGGGGAAGTCCGTACCTTTTGTTTTGCTCTCACGGGCTTCAAATGAATTTCGTTTCAGTCAAAATTACTCAAAGATAGCTGTTCTTGGGGTAGAGTATGGGAGCATGTTATAGACTCTATGACCATACTGCATTTAGAGAGACATTGCAGCATTCCCTTAAAAATGGGGATGACATGCCAGCATGTCCCAGATGTCATCAAGAGCACATTTAGATCTTGGCATCTGTGATTCCTTGTGGGGTCTGTGTGCTGTGGAGCAGCTCCCAGGCTCTTTGTGGGGCATTGGGTACAAGGCAGAACCTGATGTGCTCCCTGGAAAGGTAGAGACAGTTTGGGCAGACTGGCAGGGAATCTTGTAGACACAGAGATTGCTTTGCTGCTTTGAAGTTTCTGATACTGGAGGAAGCAGTGTAGGAAGTGACCCGCACTTTAGCTTCGATGGTATGCATTTACTGTGTGTTAGCAGAAAGCAAACATCTGCCTGATAACCAGCATGTGGTCCACTACAACTGAAACAGTGTGTATTTATAATGTTGCATCAGTCTCTTGTGTTATTTCTAACCACTGTTATCTACAGTTCTACAGCACAGTCAAAAGAGATGACTGATGACAATAATAAAAATGAGAGTGTACACTAATAAATGGCAGATGGGTGAAGTTGTTTTTTTTTTTTTAATATTAAAAATATCAGTCTTTACACTTTTGAATTTTACATAATCCACTGTAGGTTCCCCTGCCTTATTTAGGCACCTCAGATAACAATGAATTTAACACTGCTTAGCGTATTGTCCAAAATTACTGGAAGAGATTTAGTGCATTTCAGCATCAATCTGTGGTACTTCAGTAGACTACATATTTACATATTGCACTTGTGACTCCTACTGATGTTGTTCAAAGGAATAGTAAAAATGTGATTTTGCTTTATTATTTCTTTTTTATTTTCAGCAAAACCTATCTCTCTATCTCTCTCTAGATCTCCATACTGGAATTTTGCAAATATGCTGTGGATGACAAAAGGCTTTTTTTTGGTCCCTTGAGCAGTTTGCAGAGTAGAATGTTTCTCTATATTTTCTCAGTGTGTTTGCATGTTTATTTTTGAATTTAAGAAAGGTAGCTCTATAAATTTGAATGACATCATTAATGAATGAGAAGTGTGCACTTTGTGGGTTAATAATTTGCCTCATTCATTCATCATTTTTGTGGGTATATTTGTGTTAACTAAACTAGACTAGTGGCATTATTTCTTTATGTGGAAAATCTGAAAGCTGTTTCTGTTTCTTTCCCTGTTTTCAGGCACTCTTTGAAACACCTTAGATAAGTAGTCAAGCTGAAGGTTGCAATTAGTTGTCCAGAACATGGGAATGGAATGCTGGTCTGGCATAGCCCAAATGAGTTGTACTGAATTTGGCATGGAGCATAAAAGAAGGTGAAGTCACTTTTAATGATATGTCCCAATTCGTAAACAGGTGTTTGCCCAAGGGGAACACACCAGTCTTAGTTTGCAAGCATTATGGCAGAGTGATTCACTGGAATATGTGAACATTTCCAACCCTTCCCTCCCCCAAAATATATTATGTCAATCCTTTTAGCAATTCATGTTCAGTGAGGTATTGCTTGCAGCAGTGAAAGAGATTGGATTCCAGAAATCGTGGCACTTTTTATCTATTAACCCGTCTAATGAATGGTGTTTTAAAATTTGATTGGCAGCTTCTTTTTCCATCTTAATTAAATTGCTCCTTCACCCCAGTGTCTTTGAAGGACAGAGCCTTTGTTAAAGATGTCAAGTCAGTCTTTTATTGTTTGTTTCTGTGGGGAGCAGAGCTTGCTGACAAGTTGAGATAAAGGTGGAGAATCAAGAATATACTTGTTAAAATGCTCATTTAAAAGGTCTTAATAGTACTAACTAGGAAAAAGGGAAATGTGCCCAGTTGCATTATTCTTCTCCACCTGAGATGCAAAGAGCTTGTAACATTTCTACTATATAAAATTCTTTACTGAAGACAAAGATTAAGAAGAAAGCAATAAGTAATTTTGGAGAACACAAATACTTCTGAAAGTATGAAAGCAATTAAATGTTGTAGAAAAAATAAAAATAATTCTGTCAAAAAGTATTCTGTTTCTTTGGCAGGATCCTTGCTTTATTTCTATAAAGGGAAGGGAAGGGAAAATGTCAAATCAGCATTGAGGAAAAATAATATAGCTGTTAAGGGAAGAAATATTGATGGAGAAAACAGTTGATAAAGGTCTGCTTATTTAAATATTTGGTTTTAAATTAAGTGGGGATTAGAAGCATATTATTTTAAGGGCAGCAGTTGTGAATTTTTAGACTAATCTCCAACAATTTGTATTTTAATACGCACCAGTAGAAATTGCTTTCTTTAAGCCTTTCAAGGCTTTATTTGCATGTACATTTCACTTCAGGGGTCAAAGTGCAAAAAGTACTATTTGAAGTTCATTGACATTTCTCAGGTGGATGTATTCCTGTTCATCAGAGCCAGATGGCTGTAAAAAGTTTGTCAGTTTAATGAGACAGAATTTCCCCTGGCTTGAAGAAGACACAGAAACCCAATTAGAAACAATAAAGGTCATCTTATGCTGTGAGGAATGTGTTTGCCATTCACATTAATCTTATGGGCGTGGAGGACTGTTGCTTGTAAAATTGTCCTTTATGGTCACAGCTTTTTCCAAGGACTTGTACAGATCCTGACCTATTGCAAAACACTTTGCTGGCAACTGAAATAATCCGATGAGAACTTGTACTTTGGTATATAGCCTATAGTGATGTATAGTTGTGCCTTATACCTAGGGTATGTTTTATATTCACTTTTTAAATTGACTCATCCTTTGTTTTCCATCATGTTTTAATTAAGCTGGCATGCAAAAGTTTTGATAAGCTGATACCACTTATGGAAATGATGTTAAAATTGCCCTTAAGTCTTGGCACTATACTATATGACATTAAGTGATCTTAGGAAAAAACAAAGTGTATCTTTATTTAAAGGAGACTGAGTTAAGACTCAAAATACAGCAAGCCAATGTAAAAAATTATCCAGATTAATGATTCATATTAAAGACCATTCAATTAATATTTTCTAAAGCAATTGCAAATCATGTTGGAATGAGAAAAAAATCAGGCTACCATGTTCTAGCAGTGATATGAAAAATGTGGTGGGACTTTGCTAACTTGTTTTTCTATTAGTTCTGAAATGAAAACACTATATTATAGAAAAAGATTGGGGAGACCAGTTTCTTTTTAAAACTGGGCATTTTTACATTAAAATATTTTTATGGGCTGCCAAGCAGGCAGAGTAAGGTTGGAAACAAAGTGGTGAATATGCAATGAAAACATACTTTTCTTGCTGCCCACATAGTAAGCAGCACCATGGGCTAATGTATTAGGCTTTCAATTATAGGGATCTTGTTCAGTTAATATGTGGAATATATTTGTTTTGACAAGTATATTGGTACCTACTATCACATCATCAATTATTTGAAGGTCATTATAAGTAGTTGTAATGGGATATAGGGAAAAGCTGTTTACTTGCTAAACTCTTAAAAATTACTAGGAATAAGTCCAGACACAGAAGTCTCATGTTTTGCCTGACAATTACTCAAATTAACTGCTAATTGTTTTCTTGAGAGAATAGTTTGCAGCAGTGAAGACGTAGCCCTAAAAATATCCTTTCTATATTATATATAGAATATGCATATTGTCCATATATGGAGAAAATGACAAATTCTCCTTCTCTCAAAATATCCCATTCTATAAATATCCTATCCTGTATTCTCCCTAGCTGTGGAGAATAAAACCCAGGAATCTTCAGTAGTTGAGTCCTGAAAATCTGAACTCCCATGATCAGTCCTGAGTGCAGCTAGTGTCCCAGAGGGCTGTGCTTTCTAAAAATCTCACTCTTACTGGGAAACAAACACCTTTCAAACAGTACTGTATTATGATGGAGCATAACTGCTTCTGTGCTTCCATTTTATATGGAGCTTTTGTAGTGCAATCTGAAGTTTAATATACAGTGGAAAGTTTAATTACAGCCACCCAACACCTTGTTTGATAGTGTAGTCATCTTGTAGCAAATTGGCAAAAACATCAGTTTTGTAGTCATAAATGCCACTAGTGCTTGCCACTAATGCTTTCCACTAATGCCACTAGCATTTCACAATGCATTTACACGCTAAAAAACATGTATACATACTGAGATACTTTTCTCATCCTAAGAAATCTAAGAACACACTGCTAATAAAATCTAAAGTTTATGTGTAAATAAACTGAACTCTTAGAAAATGAATTATCAATTATTTTATTGGGTTAACGTAGATGAGCTGATATTTTTCTTACTGAACGTGTGCCATCAGATGTTTTTGAAGCAGGGAGGAATGAAAGGAAATAGAAATTCGGTTGTTGTAGTTGAATTTGTGACAAAGATTAAGGAAAAAGCTCTAAGAACACATTTGGTGCAGCTGTGAGTTTTCTTTCCTGCAGAGATATTTGTGTGTCTTGAAGCAGTATCGGTTGAGTTGAGAACAGGACATAGAGATAAAAGACCTCAGCACAATAGGGAAGAAACCTTCTTGATCCCCTGCCTATTTAAGTTAATTAGTTAATAGCATATTTTTCCTAAAGCTTTCTTCTGGTTGGTTTTAAAATGCATGTGTAAGGGAGGTATGAGGGAGCCGTTCAGCAAACAGGAATGTTAGAATGTTATATTGTGTTTAAATCTTTTAGAATCTGTAGAGTTGCAGTTACCTGAGACTGGTACATTCATACTTCTTGCCATTAGAAGTGTTACTTTGTTTGTTTGGGGTTTTTTTTATTCAGATATGATGTGACGTAGTAACTTAAAGAAATGTTTATTATGTATTCCTCACTGATCTAAAGGGAGATATTTTTGTGCACATCAAATGGTTTGATAGTTTCCAGAAGTTCCTAAGGAGAATATTAAACTTTACTGTAAAACTTTGAAAATCTTCAGTAAGTTTTACTCATACTTAAGAACAGTAAAATTTGGACAGACAATTCTGTGTATAAGGAAAGGTCAATGAGGAGCACAGTTCCAGAGAACTGGGTAAAGCTGATATTCAAAAATTAGATAAAGACTGAGATATTGGCCTGACATTAATCATGAGTAAGATAATGGAATGGCTGAAGTGGAATTATGTTAGAAAGTTATTTAGGAGTATAGTGTAACCAGTAATGGTTGATACAACTGTATGGAAAGATACAAGATTTTTATTTCTCTTCTTTTATTATGTGTTTAGTTTGAACTATTAAAAAATAATTTACTTCTTATTGCATTTTATTGTGTGGAGGTTAAGGAAAAAAACATACCTTCATGATTGTTGTTACTCAGTATGGTTTGTTTCCCATTTCTACTGTTTGTTTTGGATATTACTTTGCAAAATCACCACAAAAGGACAGGGAAAATTGCAAGTTCCTGAAAATAAAGGAGAGGGGACAAAAACTATATTGCTTTTCAAAGACCTGTAGATGGATTACAGATTCAGATAATATATTTTTTGTAAAATCTATTTATATGGCAGCTGTGAAGCATCATCATCAAAGCTGAAAGAAAAAAAAATCTTGATGTCCTGTCATAAATAAGATATGCTCCTAACTCATCCACCAGTTATAACAAGTGACCAAAAAAAGTCCTTTGAAATATTTTTATAGATTGATAATTAA
>WEIU01011484.1:107715-165445 GCA_013389925.1 Aegithalos caudatus | reverse complement strand
CAGCTGGTCGTTGCCCTCCGTCTGCAATGGAAATCGCCTTGGCTCCATTTTATTCTTGAGATTATTTATACCCGTAAGGACTACTCGTTCTTTCAAGGGCCATTATGCTATGGGATATTAGCGCCTGTTTTTCCTGGTGTCCAGAGACGGTGTCGATGTTACACCGCAATTTTAACGAGCCTTTATTCAAGCCTTATTATTTGCAGGTAGAATAGATTGCAGATGCGGAGAAGTAGATTTCGGAATGAGCTTCTGGCGCTTGCAAATAGAAGTGCTGTATTTCTGTCAGGGGGAAGGGGAAGCAGATTACAACATTGCTTTTAAAATGAGAGGGAATGCACACGGGCATTTTCTGTATATCTCCGGACTCAGCAAACTGAGCGAATCTGATGTGGGGAGTGTGTGTCTACTTGTCCCGAGAGAGCTAAAGCCAGGATGTATGCATTACGGTTGTTCATTCATCAGCGGCTGCAGATAATGCAATTACCAAGTCAGCGGCGCATGGATGCTGCCCTGCGTGCGACATGCTGAGAATACTGTACTTTAGGAAGCCAACACTTGCTGTAGTTTGGATAAAACAGAAGCTGGGAATGGCAGGGTATGAAACCGTGTGTCTTTAAGTGAAAAGGAGGCTACTGGTTAGTCTCGCTCTATTGTTTCTGAAGATTTGTGTTTTGTGTGCATCTCTGCAGAGGTGTAAATACCTTTTGCAAGCAGTTAATAAGGAATTCAGGAGTGAAAAATAATTGGCAACAGCTTCAGGTATCACCAGTGCCTGATGAATGGTAGGTGGTTTAAATGTCTGAGAATACTCAGTAGTTTTTGTCAAATCCTATCATAGAAAGGGCTTCATTTAGCTCTCAGCTTTTTATTTACAGATCAGATTCTGCAGCCAGGGTATGGCTACCTCACTCCTGAGGTGCCTTGGAAAGGAAGGAGAAAAAAATCACCAGCGTGATTGCCATGGACACAACTATTCCTTATTTATTTATTAGGCTATTAGGGTAATGAAGAAAAGCCATGCCTGCCCTGCTGTGCAGATCTCATTTCAGCAAAACTGCCTGGGCTCCTGCTGTTACCCTTGTTTGATTTTTAACCAGTAAGTGCCCTGTGCTCGTGACAGTGCCGTGGTTGTTACTCCTTTATGTATGGGTTCAATGAAGGAGCTCCCAAATCAAGGGCACCCAAATGGAACCCAGATGGTTGATAGTGGGATTTGTTCTAAGTAGAATCTTTTCTTCACTCTTCTGCCCAAAGATCAGTGTTTCCTTACTTGTAGTTGTTGCTTTTGTATTCTGCATGGTATTACTATTACTGCTGCTGCTTTGGGTAAATATTTGGTATATTAGTATTTCATTTTTATAGATTATGCCACTTGAAGATTGTTCTCTCTTGTATGTCTTGATACCATGTCAAAAAAAGACATATGTTCCAAATGCCTCTCTCTCTAAGACATCTGGCAAGGCAAGGGGTGGTTTAACTTGCTCAAGGTTAGTAGCTGATTGTATCTCTTGGCTTCTAAAGGCTGGACCAATTGGTTCTGCTGAATGAATAGACATACCAAAAACATGTATGTATCGCATTGGTGTCCCGAATGAATCCCATTTCTTTTGCGCTCCCCTTTTCTTGTTCAGTAGGCATACTTATTATCTTTAAATAGGAATAGTTATTTTTAAAGATAATCCTGTTCTGTAAAGCCAATATAGACTCATAATGATGTATAAAGTAATCATATAAGTAGTGATATTTATAGAGTTAAAATGCAGCACTTGTGCCTTTTTTGGAATACACCAGATATTTTGTAAACAGACACAGAAACACACACATACACACAAGCTCACACCTAAGCTGTTTAGAAGAAGAAAGAAACAGTGCCTAATAAATTTCACATGCCCAGGAGGCTAATCTGAAAGTCAGGAAGGTAAGAATTATGTGCTCCGTGTGAATATTATTAGCAGCTTCCTTTTTCTTTGATACATAATTGATTCAAAGAGTACAAATGTAAGGATTCCTCCAAAGGAAGGTCATGTGATAAACAGGTCTCTTCTTGTGTTTTCTGTTTGTAGGGGAGGGAAAATATTTGGAGTAGGGGGAAAGGAGAACTCAGAGCAACTTTGAAGCACTGTGCAAATGTTGAATTACAAGTTTGCTGTTTTTGAAAAGGCTGAATATGGGAGAAAAACAGGAATGTTAAACCTTTGTGAAAATTACATGTTGTATTTTGAAGAATGTGCTCTGTGTATGTGGGTGCATACGCTTAGGTCACTATTAAGACTTGGCAGCATATGTTCACAGAATTTACATATACTGATGTGTTACTGTATACAATGTGCTAATTAATTAATAAACCTACTACAGAATGCTTTGTCTCAATGGTATTCTGCATTAGAGAGCTACACTGGTTCATTCTCTGTTCCTCTATGTTTCTTTGGTGTTATTTTTCAGTTTTTTTGTACCTTGACTTAGCTAAATGCCCCTTTGGTCTTACAACAGCACTGTGCAGATGGGGAGATCAAAACAGTGCCCTTGCTGATTAAAGCTGTTTGCTTTAATCAGAAACTATACTATATATCTCCTAAGATGGATGAACAATCATGATATTTTCTCTCTCTGCTGAGTCCTTTGTGATGAGCCACAGAGGTTCTGTTGGTCTGATCCTGAAGTCTTCAATCTCTTCCATAATCCCATTATCTGCTGTGATGCTATATATGTGAATGAGCATTAAGGAATTAGGTTGTACAGTGTGTGTTGTTTGTGGTGCAAGTTAAGACAGGGTCAGCACTTTCATTGCTTAGTGTAATTTATATCAGAGCAGAGGCTACCTATAGGATTATGGAAACTGCTGTGCCTTTAAGAACAGACAACTTTTCANTTTTTTTTTTTTTTCTTGGTGAGATATTTGATTTGGATTTATTCAGCATTGGGAAATGCGCTGGCAGCATGGATAAAGTTCAGTGTTCTTTGAAAATTGTTTTTACTTGAGGCCTTTGAAGTTCTCAGTCATGGGTAGGTTGTTTTAGTCTTTGCTCTTATTGTGTAAAAGACTATGCTAGGGCTTTTACTTGCTGATTAGGATCTCTGAAGTAGGAACATAAAAGCCTGGGTTTTCAACAATGCTGGATGCCCAGATGCTTTCCTTCACTTTTTCCTTTTCCTTGGGTGACTGAGACTTAGTCTGTAGATCTAAATAGGGCTTTATGGACCTGTCCTTAGACTTTAGTATGATTTCAGCCTCTGCTCCTTTGCAGACTGTATTGTGACTCTTCTGCTTGCCACAGTATAAGCAGGTTTTGGACTCAGTATTTGGATCAGTTGGAGGAGAGGGTTTGGGAAGTGATGCTGTCACGTCTTCGCACTCAGCCAAGAGAGTGCTTACCCAAGCATGACAGTGAAGGCAAATGTGCTGCTGTAGGTGTCTTTCAAAGAAGGTGTCATGCTGATGCCATACGTGCTTGGGTTCATCAGCACTTCTGAATTCTTTTTGCGTGAAAATTGATCCACGCCAAACTGCTTGGGCAGTGGTGATCAGGCACTTTGTGATAACTCTGCCAACTGGATAAAGTCATGCCTCACTCTCACTAGGGTTGCTAAAACAGACACTACATGCTGTCAGGGAGAAATACAATTTAAATACTGGAAGAAATAGTGCTTCTATATATCTTTTTCCATGGATTCACTAAGGTATAATGAAGCATGATTAAGTAATTTTAGAGTCTTGCGTCATGGATGCTGTTCTTTGGAATGTGTTTAGGAAAACAAATAGTATTAGATGAGAATAATGAGGTAGAAAAACTGGTTTGTGATGTGCTTCTCAGATCAGACACTTTGTATTGGAATTTGGGTGTGTGAATGCCCATATGTCAGTGGATATTTTATTCTTTCTCACTTCCTTTACATCTTGACATCTATCTAATGTGTACAATGTAAGCCTGGCTATTTGTGTTTCTTACCTAGTCAGAGTAAGAGGAGATGATCATTGATTTTTGGTCAAGTTTGTTCCACATCCCATGTGAAGTCTCTCTCTAGCCACAGAATTACAGTGCAGTACTAAATCTGTTCCTTATCTGCAAATTCCAGCCTAGCAGGCAACTCTGCTATCACTCTCCAGTTGAACGAAATGAGATGTGGAGAGATAAAGCAATTTCTAAAAAAAAATCTTTTCTATCCATAGCCAATCTTGTAACAGTTTATTGATGTTTGCTGTCTTCATAAACAATAAAAATTGCTAAAATTAATCTTTGCTAGGAAAACTTCTGAAATAATTCTACTTCCTCTTACACTGAGAACTAAGAGAAGAGTATTTGGTACTGTAACAGCTGGGGGTCTTCAATGCCTCCATCAAAATGGGTAAACAGGAAATTGCAGCATGCAGGAGAACATAGTTTTTCTACAGAATTAATTTATAAATATAATGGTCTTTCAAATAATCATTTTTTTGCATATAATAACAATATGAATGAAATCTCCCCAAAACCAGAAGTCTGTTCTGGTTTTGAATAAGCACTGCAATACTCATTCACATAAGAAACAGAAGTTATATTATTCTTAGAGCAGAATGAACGTAAATAGAATGAAGATGACTGGAAAAGGAGACTGATACCAGAATATGAGATAATTTTCCTTTTTTTCTATGTTTGTATTGATCCTATAATTTAAGAGTCAAAAGTAGTTATTGATGAATTATTATTATGAGCTTTGTGAGTTTGCGACCACTCTCCAATGTCTGTAGTGTTGCCATTACAAGAGATGCACCAGTGGTGCCAGGAAGGCCAAGTCTAATGGTCCTTACAGTTAAATGCCTTTTTATAATCACAGGCATGGCTTTTCTGAGTTGGGCAGGGCAAGTTAGTTGTGTGAGGCCCTGAGAGAGAAAGGTCAAATTTAGGGACTGTGCACTTAGATTTTTGCCCAGCTCCATCAATAGCTGGGGTAGTGTTAGCCCTCACTTAGATCAAGCCCACAGTTTAGAAGAGCTATGAAAAAGCAATGAACCCTCATCAGCACAGAATTATGTTTGACATAATCTGGAGTTATAGCTGGTGTTATCTTAAAAATATTCATATCAATCTGAAATTTGTACACCAAATATGGTAAATAAAGATATAATTACAAAAACAGTCCGGGTGAATTCATAGGTATTTGTCCTTTTGTCATTGGTGTTACTTAAGCAAGAAAGAGTACAAGATTAAACTAGGTCTGTTTCCTACTCTGTTCTGTTGTGATGTGCTCTGATTGACCTCTTTAAACACTGGGAAAAACTGTTCAAATAAGATGTCTTTGCAGTGGTGGTACTTGTAACTTACTTCTATTGGCAAATTTTGTAGTATTTTATGGAATGAAGTGTTGGTTTTACAAATGGTTGTTTTCTGAAAAGTTGGCTGAAATTTACTTGCATATGAAGTACCTCTAATCCTCATGGAAAGCCATTCTTGTGTTTTGGGGACAAGCCAATCACAAAATATAAGCTGTACTGAGAGAGTTGCCACTCATGCAGCACTGAGCTCCACAGACACTTGTTGGATATTAAAGTGTGGTTGGCAGTCTTTTGCTTAACTCTGAACTGAATTTTCTGTGGTCATGACAAGAGGCAGACGAGCCAATGCCTGGCAGGGGAGAGGACCCTAGGAAGATTAATGTGACCTGTTGGTGTCTGCATTGTGCCTTGGAGGATGACCCAGGTCCTAGAGGGTGGATAAGGCACCTGAGGCCTCATACTGTTCCTAGCAAAAAGTCTGAACTGAGCGTGAGTTGAGGCGGCCTGAAAAGGCTGTGAGTCCTTGCAGCAGATACTGTGAGACTGTGGACTATTTTCAGATTATTCCCACCTCATTCTTGCCCATCTGAAATTGTCACTGCAAGGGTAGAATACTTGACTAGAGGCTGTACTGTGGAGAGTCTCCTCACAGTGCTGGCTGTGTCTAAGCTTTTCTCTGGCAATACCTGCAGAGTCACTGAACGCTCATCCTGAGGTTCCTTCCAGGAAGTGAATTCAGTGCTCCACGCAGTTGTGAGGATACAGTCTCTGTCCCCAGGAGCCTTAGAGAATATCTTTGTCTGGAGTTCCTCCATCATGTAGTGTGGGAGATATGGTGCGTGGTATTCAGTGTATCAACTTAGAATTACCAGTCAAGGCTTTTGTTGCAAAAAATTTTGCAATTAATTTCTACTCACTCCCCTGTGCAAATATAATGTGTTTCAAGAAGATATCTTCTCACAAACCTGTTGGGCACAAGTCTTCAAAACTGGAAAATAATAGATCACACAAACATGTTGGGGGGCAGTTGAAAGCTATATATGCCCCAGAGTTACAGCTTCCAGAAAAAATAATTAGGTATTGCAGTTTCTCTTGATGTAGTATGACATTTGAAGAGCTAGAAATAGTACTCTTATCACACATTTTAATAGATGACTAGAAAGTTCGTTTTGTTTCTTGTCTTGAAAAGTCTGTTTGTGCTGTCAGTTCAACTAGACTGAAAGCTTTTAGGCTGATTAATTATTAAAACAACCCACTAAATATTTTACGTGTTTTAATTTTTTTATCTTATCTATTGATACTTTTCTTCAAAGAGATTACAATATCAGAGGAAAACCTTACTACAATATGTGCTAAGAATTTATATCACTTTCTATAAAACATTAACAAGTGTGAAGGTTGTGTAAATATTCGTTTCCTCACTCTATCTTTGCTTCAGTTTCTTATCTCTTTCTCTGTTGTACGTCTCCAAATCTTTTAGTTGGGTCAGTAACCAAATAACTGGGTTTTTTTTGAGAACTTCGTATGTCCAGCAGGTGTATGCTCCCCTCACGTAAGATGATATATGAATGTTCAATAAATGCAAATCCATGTGGCAAAGTTTGCTTTCTAGAAGGTAGGATGTGCCAAGCAACAGTACTCTTGTGAGACTGAAGTAGACACACAGTCATGAAGAACACATGGTTTGTGTCCTACCCTTGCCATATTATTAGGCACCATCTCTTAGCATATCTGTGAGTTGTGAGTCTTCACAGCCAGCTATACAAGTGTACAAAAAAAATCATAGAATCAGAGACTCCAAACCTGAAAATCACATTTCCTCAGACACTGAAGACACCTGGATTTGAGTTTATTATCATGAGAAAGGCAAGAAAATACTTTACTTGCTATTCTAACATGTAGATGTTTCAAAGACCTGTACAAAATGTGTTGTAGTTCTCCTAAAAGTGGTAGTTAGTTATACTCAGGCAGTGCACATATGTGCACACAAACAATGTGTTATTGTCCTGGACCTTTTTTCTCTTTTACTGTCTGGATTCAAAGAGCACTGGCAGCAACTAAGATCAAAGTCCTCTTGAGAACAGGTGTGTGCAAATACACCAGAGACAGCATTGACCCAAAATGCGCTTGGTCTAAGCAAGTGAGAAGGCTGGGATAGGGAGGACTGGGAGAAAGATGAAAAGGCAATGGAGCATAGTGCTGTTGACATGGACTCTTGCATGAGAAATGAGATGGGACCTGGTGGGCTCCACCTTTTCCTTTCCTTTGTAGTTTGGCTTTGGTCTGTGATCTGGCGTTACTGTGGAGTTTGCATATTTGTTAGTGGGTCCTTTCCTGCCTCAGACAGGTATGACGTAGCAGGAGAAGGTAGCAGAAAGATCCTCACAGACAATCTCTCTTTCCTAGCAATTCACACAGTTCTGTGAGACTTCCTTTGTGGGGACTTTTATAAGTAATACACTGCTTATTCAATTGGGAGATATCCATAAAAAATGCCTGAAAGTCCTTGGAAAGAAAAGAAACTTCCCAACAGCTTCACAGAGAGATTGCCGTCTTACTGGATGTATGACATGACAGATCTTCAAGCCTGAGTATACTTATTAACAGTAAGCTTTTAATGAAAGTGTTCTTAAAATATGTATAATTTATTTCTTTAGTTTGCTACGTGGTCTCTAGAACACTGTTCTGAAAATACCTATGTTTTAATCATAAGGCTGTGCTTGTTTTCTTAAAATTTACTTACTCTTAAAAAAAGGAAACAAAGCCCTAAAGACCATTTCCTATTACAATTTCTGTGTCACTGCACCCCATTGTATAACAAATGACTATCAGTAGGGTAAATGGCCATCGGTCTTTGTGTTTATGGTACTGAATGAGTGATTATTAGACTTAAATCATGTCACTCACATTGTATTTCTAATTAGCTGAGAGATGTGCTGTATCTTCACATGATTGTTGTGATCTTTTACAAAAACACTAGTCAGTATCTGTATTGATGCTAAAACCAAGCAGTAAGAACTCCAATAGAAAGGGTTTGTCAAGCAAGTACACTAGGTGGAGATCCTTGGATTAGCAGCCATGGAGAGACAGATGGGAATATGGTTACTTAGCTCTGGAGGGTGGAAAGTGGGATAGACTTAGCAGTCAGATGTTCCACATAAAATCACTCTGTTGAGGGCAGGAAATTAATGAGGCAGAGGTGTTCCTTCTCCCTACAGCTGGCTTTAACACATGGCACTCCTGCCAGTAAGTCTTTTTCCTCAATGTGCATATTTTGTGTGGCTGTTTCTCTTTGGGTGGAGTTTTGATTAAAAAGAACCTAAGTCTCCTGGTTTGCAATCAGCTTGCTGGCAGGAGTTCTTCAGCTTCTTCAGCTTCTCCATTCGGGAGGGGGTTTTACAGCCTAATGTGTGCATTTGTAAGATTGGGAGATAGCATCTGGAGAATCACCTGCTATGTTGTGAAGCCTCATTAAAGAGAGAGCAACAACAACAATTTGCCATCTCACAGCCTTCACTTTTATTCTTTCTTGCTGTCTTGCATTGTTTTTTACTAGAACAAACAAGCTATGAGTGCACTCAGATGTGCGTTATTTGTGCCCAGTGAAAACCATCATGTCAGGCATGCGCTCATTGTGTTGATCTGAACAAATGTTCTGCTGCTGATACTGCGCTCACTAGAGCTCACTGTGTGAGCTGTGGTATTTTGTGACTCATACTTCATCAAGCTGTAACTGTTAGCTATGTTCTAGCCTTTACCAGTGCAAGGGATTTAATATCTGATCCAAACTCATTGGGCTTGATGGAAACAATCTCATTGCTTTCAGTCAGCTGTGTTCATCCACAAGGATTTTGGACTGAGTTGTCAGGATAGGATGATGCATAATTTCTCCCTTTTGATTTTTAAATTTCAGTACATTGGCCTGGAATTAATAGAGAGTGAGAGGCTCTAGCAATACTGCAATGCCATTGTAGTTGCTTTTGAGCAACATTTGAGGCTCAGTGGATGGTATTGCCAGTTACTGCCATACCACGGTTGACATGTTTCACAGCAGATAACAAAAACACCTCTTGAACACCACATTGTTTGGCCTGTGATCCCATCCACCCCTGCAGAATTTCCCTGCTGTGAAGAGATGATGTTTGCAATTTCCAGAGGTCAGCCCAAGGGGAAGGTCCAGTCATGAGTGGTTCAGTGTTCCCTGTGGCTCTAGGGTTTGTCTGGATTCCTCAAAGAGAGTTGATAGAGGAGCTCTGGAGAGTGCCACAGATACTACTACTACTAGTAAGTAAGTCTAGTAAGAAGAGGCAATGTGGGCATCTCTATCACTCCCTTCCAACACAGAAAGTTACCCAATCTTAATGTGTTTAAATGAACATTTTAATTTACTTGTTGTTGTCACTGGAGTTGTGTAAGTTTTCTTTTTATTGAATGTCACATTTCTCCTTCTTTTTCTCAAGCATTGTCTTGCTGCCTTTTTAGGTGAAATGCTGTGTTGTTTGTTTGTTTTTAAACACAATAAAATCTAATTTACATAGTCTGCTATTCATGAAGACTTATAGTTCAGCCCTGTGAAATCCTGTGACTAAGTCATGATAATCTCCTTGTTCTATTACGAAAGTTTACAAGCCTTTGGCTAAGATGTATGATAGATATTTCATAGATAGTTTCATTTCTTTTACAGGAAAACTAAAATGATTTTGTGTTTATCATAAGTTTTTTGTCTCTATTAGTATTTTGTAGTTCAGTAGCAACACAAAGACCATGAAGTCTCCCATCTTTCTGATGAAGATTGGAGAAGTCTATAAGAATTTCAGGCTTGATTACAGGCTTAAAGATCCATGTGTTCTAGTACATTCCCTGCAATGTGAGCTAAAGCAGAATCACTGTTAGTGGAACCTAGCTCAGTGCTCAGCAGTTGGATCCCATTCAGGTTATACACTCATATAAGTAAATTTGGTGAAGCTTTTTAAGGTGAAATCTACTTTGAATTTTAAAAAAAAAATCAACCGTAATAATTGTATAGAGACTCATGACCTTCAAAAAGATCATGCTGCTTCTCTGGCACATCAGCTACGATAAGAATTCAGTCACCTCACAGCAGAAGTCATTTGTGAGTCCTGGGTACAAGGACACCCCAAAGCCTCTGTTTGCCTTGTAGCACTGAGTGGCAAGAAATCCTCGCTACTTGAGCTGCTGGATGTCACAGATCTCCTTGTCTTGAGTGACTCCTTCGTACTGAACAAGCCTTTGGTTGACAGTTACTCCTCAGACAGAGCTTAATCCTGTGAAAAGTCTGCTTTACGTGGCATCTTGCCTAGCCATGGTCTGTCCTTGTATTAATTCAGATTTAATTAATTAATTCTGTTTCTAATGGCTTAATAAACTAAGGGCAAGTCTGAGAATGCAATTAATTTTGTATTTGGAAAGGCTACCACTGAAATGACGACCATTTTGCTTCAATAAGGAGCATTGGGATCACTGCTTTTCATTATTAAGGCTCTATTAGAAGTGAGTCAGTGTCATGTTACCTCCTCTTGTCATCACGTAGGTGCATAGGTACAGGTGATAAAAATTCACCCGCTGCAAGCTGGTGACCATATACAGAGTAGATGCAGAGGGAAGTGTTCAACAGCAAATTTAACTGAGCCTGTCTCCTTGCCTCCCTGTGATGTTATGCCCATGTTCTAGTTGATACATGCTTTGGAACAGGGCTCTCTGAAGCACCTGTCACATCTCTTGATGTGTCTAAGAGGGGAGGTTTCTATTTCCAGCTCTGTTACTGATATAGGGCAGGGTGCCATGTAAATTGCACAATGTTTTTTTATGCTTCCACTCTCTCATCTCTGATGTGACTGAAGGATCCAGCCCAGTCAGGGTAGCCTTCTGCTGTACAGTAGGAACCCTAGTTTATTTGTGTTACTGTTCAAGATGATTTTGGGACAGGAGAGGGATGTTCTACCCACATCTAATAAGTGAATTTATGTGAAAGCATTGTGGGAAGCAATGCTGATGTCTCAGTGCAAGGCAGTTCCTGCTAGGTGCATGCTGATTGTGATACCATCCACAGCAAGTAGTTGGTGAACTCACAAGAGATAATGTGAGCAAGAGATCTGGTTGTCTTTACATGGCATTTTGTAAATGTAGAGAGTCATTACCTCTGGCAACATGCACTAATTTGGATATGCCATAGAGTCACAGTTCCAAGCATCTGTCGTAATCTACCCCAGAAGCATCTGTGCTGTAGTGAGTACAGGAGCTTTCACCATGTGTGGTTTATGGGAGTGACTTTTGAATCACTGTGAGTGGAAAGTACAATAGAACTGTGAGACGTTATCTTTGTGGGGAAAAAGAAGGTCATTGCTGGAGTTGATTTAATCATCTTCCCTTCCATAAGCTTCCCCTCTAAATGCTGGAACTTTCTACATTTTCTTTTGTTCGGTCAGTGCTTTGTGCAAGTGTGCTAGTGACAAGATTTTCAGAAGCAGTATATGTTATCTTTCTATTTTTTCCCCCTCTATGAAATGTTGAGATAAACACTTTTCTAGACACTGAGTGGTTGTGGACCATATGTTCCTGTAAAAGCTGTAATTTCCCACTGAGGTCTTCTGTTTCCATTAAGCTGTTCTGCCTGTGTGCTGTGGGCTATGACACACTGACTTGAGGAACTGCGTTGTAACCAAGCTGGATACAGTGCTGATGCTGAGACCTGAACCCAAATCATAGCTGGAGTATTTGGAGCCTAACCTGATGCCAGATCTGAGTGCCAGTGAGAAAAAACTTCTTTTTTAGTTGTATGCAACAGAGAACATATGCAAAATATGTCCTGGTATGATCAAGAGTAGAAGACTGTTTTTTACTATCACACAACAGTGATAGCACAGAGAGACTGAGCCAAACAGACCATGTAATAGAGGAGCAGCCATTCAATCCCTAATCACAGAATTCAGTTCACTGTACACCCAGCTTTAATGTAACTCAAATAAGACTGTCACTTTGCCCCAACTGTTGTATACCTCAGACACTTATATGTGAAGGTAAAGTTAACAAGTGCCACGGATCTTCCCAAGGTCTCTGATGGTTCCTACAGAAGAACCATTGTTGCTTGAACTTCAGACTGGATGCTGAATTCACTCAGTATGCCACAGTATTCACACCCATGGGTGTGAATTACATGCTCAAGACCTCTTAAAATACTTATGTAAGTTTACTCCATTTTTGTTAGCATTATTGAGGTTGACCAGCCAGTGACTTAGAGAGTATTTGGGTCCATCAGTTTGCATCTAGCTCTGTTTTTTCCTTTTTTGTAAAGGCCAACTTCAAATCAATCAGGGACGTGGATGTGGCAGAATTAGCTTTTGTTGTGACAGCTGGCCTAGCATGTATCACAGATGTGGGCTTTTGTTGAAAGAAGGACTGTGTACAAAGTTCACTGCAACTATAAAAATAAGGTGGCCAGTCTCCCTGCTGGGAGTTGGGCCCCTGTGCCTTGAGCTCCCAAGTGTGGACCAGGAGACCCTTGTGCTCTGTGTTGACCCAGCCAGAATATGGACATGGACAAGGAACAGCAGAATGATTAACTGTGCATCTTTCTTCTTATTTCATCGTAGCCTTCTCTAGTTACTCTGAGCCATTACTTATCCATTTACTACAGAAAGCATCTACATGATTAGTCCTTGGTTAAGTTTTGGATGTCCAAATTAGGAAAGCTGGAAGCACAAAAGCAAAGGAGCACAAGGAAACAGAAAATAAATACAGTTAGCTAAAAGAGTAAGAGATTCAGCACACAAACTCCTTTCAGCTGGACTCTTATGAGAAACTGTTTTTCTGCCTTTATCTTATAAATCCTTTTTAGATTTTTTTTTTAATCCAAAGCAATTCTGTTTATTATGCAAATCTTAGCTTCCCTTTCTTCCACTTTAATATTTAATAAGAAAATATAATTTCAGATCTAAAAATGGTCTGTTTGATATGCTTGCAGAGCAGCTAGTTTCCTGCTAGATGGTTATCTACAACCAGAGGGTTGTTAATTTCTGTAACCCTCTGATAGTTAGGATGCACTAAATGTATGAAATATTTAATGTTCTTCGGGGGACTTCTGCAAGCTATCATTAAGTAATCTATGAAAGATAAAAAGTATGCTTGTGATTTATTATGGGGTTTTTTTCCTGTTTTAGATAAGAAAAGCCCAAAGGGTCCCTCTGTTTTGTACCTCTGGTCTTCTTCTAGAGAAAAGCATGTGCGTTTCCTTTCCTTGTCTTTTTTAAAAAAAATAATTTCTTCCAGAGTATATGCATTATTGATGATCTGGTAGAATTATCTCAGGGTTGTTATAAGAATGGAAGCTGACTAACTGTCCAGGGAAGAAATATTTTTATTTCTTTTATTTTTATTATTGCTTAAAAGTTTTAAACAAATAAAATCTCCAAGCTTTTGAACACCTGAATAAATATTTGGGAGAAATGTTGCTGTTTGCCAGAATGTAACAGTGTGCTCAGATAGATGGATGAAGGAGCTTTAAGTCTATGTCTAAGACATCTAAGGAGACTATGGAATAAGAAAGGTGATATTTTAAATGAAAGGAGCAAGTGGCAAAAAAAAAAAATCTGAGCACCTCTCCCTCCCATCTTAAATTTTTCTGGCCTTTAGGGATTTAAAAAAGAAAACAAAAGAGGGCACAGAACTGAAAAGGTCATCTTTTATGTATTTTACCTTGGAAGTCTGTGTTATATATATTAGCCTGATAAGCAAGATTAAATATACGGCAGTAAATACTGAGTAATTGGTTGAACATGCATTTTTTGTATGAAATTGACCAGGTGGCCACTGTTTGCTGGAAGTAAAAAAATCTCTGAGTTGCAATTTTTTATCCCCTCACCAGTTGTACAGATATCTTCATAATTTCTGTTCCACAGAACATGGAGGAGTTTGGAAAACATCTTCTTTTTCTGTTATTGATAATTAGTAATTACTCTGGCTTTATGGAATGATTCCATTTCTTTCTGCCAGAGGATTCTGGTTTTTATCAGGCCACTGTCTTGCTGTGTAAAACCTGAGTTTGATAAAGGATCAGTGTTTATATGAGTGTGTTACTGGGGGTGATGCAGATGCACAGGGCTGAAGTGGAGGGAAGGGCTGAGAATGCTGCTAGGCAGAATCTCTCTGGCAATACAGACCAGGATTGTCCTCCTTTCCTAGGAAATAAGGTAACTCATAAAATCCCAGCCTGTCCTTCAGTTCCAGACAGAAAATAAACTCTAGACTCCTGCTTCTGTCTTGCATAACTCTATGTATTTGGTTCATACTATGTTTGTAGGTATGTAATGTTTTCTGGGAACTGTCTCTCAATTATCTCAACATAGCTAGCCAATTCAATTGACTGATTCCCTGAGAAGCTTAGAGCAGTATAAAAATTAGATCTTTTTTCTAAAACTAATTTATAGAACAGAAAGCATTTTCCCTTAGGTGTTTTTGGGGATTATAAAGTATTCTATTAGTGCTTTTTGATGGGCTGGTTTTTTGGTTGATTTGTGTGTCTGTGTACTCTATGCTCTGTAGGATAAACGGTAACTGTTTAAACTGTGAAAATTATCCTGAGTCCTCTGCTGCCTTTGGAGTAGCTATTGGAGAGTATGGAAAATCATTATCTGCTTGTTAGGGGATTTGTGCTTTTGCAGCAAGAGCTGTGCCTGCTGTCCTTGCTGAAGAGCTGCGAATGATGTGAGTACCGTGCCATCAGTGAAGCCACAGGTAACTCACATGTTGTTTCCATAGTTAAGAATCTGGCACAGGCTTAGTGCAGTAAGGTGCTCCTTTGCACAAGCTGGTGATTTATAAATTCTGTATAAATATCATGGGGAACATGTCTCTCAGGTGCTGCTTTATGAGAGACATTGAGGAGAATGCAAGAATAGGAGAAATGCAAATCTTTACAGCCTCAGCTCTTCCTCACATTGTTGCTGCTATCTTTAGGAAATGCATGAGGGGTGACACTTGTTTCCTGTACTGGTTTATATTATTCAGGCCTAAGTTCAGGCAAGATTAGAAGTTCGATCTGGATTTCAGCAAATTGCTGTCACTAGAGCTGTGTTTGATTACTTCAGTACAACCTTTCAGATCCATGGTTCTGGTGAGCACTGAACTAAATTGGGGAAAACAACCTTGCAGAGTTAATGTAAAAGGACTGTAATGTCTTCTCTGTGTGAAATTCATCATATCAGCATGCTGTGAAGGAAACCCTATGGTGGATACCATGTTTTTGGGTGCTGTTAAGTCTGGTAACTGACTAGAAAGCTGTCTTTCTAGGTACTTCAAGATAGCCCAGAATTCCAGATCCCTCTTTTTAAGAAGCACAGGAACAGAAGAAGAATTTTGTGAGTTTAGTTCAGTTGGTCATTTTTGGCCTTAAGGGCTATCATCATCATGAATTTGAAATGATCACTGAAGTGTATTTTCCATAGAGTACAGTGACAGTCCATTTTCCTTGAGGGAAAATGTCTTCATTTACTTTTAGCTCCTGCTTCAAGAAACCTGACTATATAGAAATTAAATTTTGTTCTTTCTATTTCTGAGCCAACTCAGAGCAGCAAAAGCCCCATCTTTATGCCTGGACAGTTTACATTCTGATCCTTATCACTGATTTTCTAATGCAAGTTCAGGTGATGCTGCATTAAGGTCCCATGAAAATGCTTGCATGGAGCATGGAGAAGGTTAGTTGCAATAATTACATCCCAGCAGCAGTGCTGCTATATTTGTAATTGCAATATGTAATTAAGGTGATATAGAATTGTATTACTCACATGGGCCATTTTTTCATTAGAAATGTGTGATTCTATGTGTGATTAAATTCTCAGGTGATCGAATCTAATACAGTCACTGATGCCCGCAACTGAGGCAGAAATGCCAATGTAGTCATAAAGTCCTTTAAGCCTGGTTCACTGAACCTGACACCGTTTAACTTGTCTTTCAATCTAATCAGTCTATACTAGAATTTAAATTCAGCATTTTTTAATATATTGTCCTGGTTTCTGTCTGGAACATTAGACACTGGTCTTTTTATCTTCTCTCTCAAGCAGCACGAAGGCAACCAGTAAAGAGGTCAGTGACAATACAAGATTGTTTAGTGATAGACAAAAGTTTCATGTGTAGATATCTCTACAGCTGATCCATTCTCTCCTCCAGAATAGTATCTGTGTAATGTGAGTGCTCTCAGAATTCTTTTTTGTTTTCCTTCTCTTTCATGAATAAGGTCTGAACCCAGAATGTGAGCATCCTTTAAGATGATATCTGGTATTTTTAAATTGAGATAAAAATTGGATGGCTTAGGCTCAGATTTAAATTAGTTAATTAGTTATTGATGCTTTTGAAGCACTTAAAATTATTTATTAAATACTTCAGATGATTAAGTATGAACTCTTCTCTCCTTTCCAATCTCTTTCTTAACATGCTTGGAAAAGGAAAAATGAGGAATTATTTTCATTACAATACTGAGGTGTCCTATTGCAGGATTATTGTTTCTCTGGAAAACAATAGAAGGAATTTTCAGAGGGAGGAATAAAAATGGGATTTCTAAAAGTTCTGAACCAGACAAGAAAAAATAAAATATTATAAAGATTCAAAATGTCTATTATATGAGGTTACCTGAAGAAAGCAAAATATTGATTAAAACAAAATTCTTGAGTTGAGAAAGGTAGCTGCCCTGATTTGTGTATGTTTAGCCATAGCCCTGGTTTCAAAGTGGTCATGTAAACTCAGCTTTTATTACATAAATTGCATAGAGATTCTAACATAGCCAAGTTCTGCAATTTGAAGCCTGGAATGACTTGTGCCACAGAAACTTTAATTCAGAGCTCGTTGTTGCAACTCTTGTATCTCTAATGAGCTATAGTGCAAGTCCTAAAAGCAGGTAGTGCTCTGAGTGGCTGTTATGAGGCACAAAAATCATCCATTAAAGTGGTCCAATGATAATGATAAAAATGTGTGTCAGACCCAGGCTGGTCAGGACCTGTGATTGCAATTTCTGTATCCAAATGTTCTGTGTGAGATTTGTCCTTTAAACGATTACGGTTGTATTTCCTCATCCATGGGCTTAGAGTCAAACTTCCCTGCTTCTGTAATTCTTTATTGGCGGTGCTGCTATTCTGAAATTTTATCTGAAGTAATACTTAGCAACTCTTTCTTGCTGGTTTTACTATGGTCCTGGCTAAACCTAGGCATTCTGTTTTTCCTAAACACTCTTCTATCCTAGTTTAACAAATAGCCATCTGCTTATTCTTCTCTTTTGTCACTATTTTTCTGATTTCTTTTCAAGTCAGGCTTTTCATTCTCTTAGCAGTTATTCTGATGCATCTGAGATTCAGGTTATTGAGTAGCTTCTCCCCAGCTTTCCTGGGCTGGCTGGCCCCCCTTGCTATCCCTGTGCTCCTGTTGATGTCTGCCCACCACTGTGCACCTCCATTATTTCATGTGTGAAATGGGGAGGAGTGGTTATCACACCAAATCCACCTCTACACAGGTACCATAGAGTGAAACATTTGATCAATGGTCATGATGATGCCACACCAGGACACCAAAGGGAGAGAGATGTGTCTGGATCCTGGGAAGGGGGTCAGGTTTAGGGGAGTGGGCCCTGCCAAGGGCTGTGTTTCAGGTGGCTTTGGAACTAAAAGGTGAAAGTCTTATCTACAATTTGTCATAATGCTGTGTGCTGCTGCTGAGCCTTTTTCTCGTTTCTCCCCTGTGTTCCCAGACAGAATAAGAATGGTTGTACACAGTGTACTAAGAAGTTGTGAGGGTTAATGACTCATCCCACCATGCTCTGAACATTACAGAGTGCTTGGAAGGGATTTTTTCTCTCTGTATAAAAATTCTGCATTTTTGATATAAATTCAAGGGTTCCAGGAGTTATTTTGAAAAGCATCTCTGTAAGTCATGTATTCCAAGGGTTTTATATAGCTATTGTTGCAAAGTTTATTGGAAAAGTAGTGGGAGGACTGCCACCATTTGAGTGGTAAAAAGGGCAAAGCTTATAATGTTTTCAGATGAGTACAGCCAAAATTCTGCCACTTGATTTGGGCCTGTTTTTGTTTGATGAAATTGCTAATAAAATATAAAAATGTTTGTTGTGAAAGATAAATTTGTAGGAATTGTTGTATTTGATACTTTTCCTTTTTAAGTAGAAACAATATAAAGAGCTTAATTCAGAACAGAATAAATCTCAGTGTTGTTGCTGTGATTGTATAAAACCACACTGCTCTGCTCTACATTTGCCTTTAAACTGTTTATAATAGTTAAAATGTCATTCCAGTGGAGAGTTTGGCTTAGGACTTCTTTTCTTAGGCAGAGAAAGCCATTTTATTCCATGTATGGACCTGGTCTCTCAAAGCTATTTCAGTGAGTAGCTAGAAAATATTTTTTAGTGAGGCATGATTTCATTTGTGTTTACGTGCATTGGCCAATTTAATGAGGGAGCTACACTGCTCTGCAATTCTGCTCTACATTGTTTCAGGGAAAAAAACAGGAATTTTTAGGTGTAGGCTGGATTATGTGTTTTTTAAAACCACATCTTGAAATCACTGTATTCTCAGTTTAGCTACTGAAGAATGAAACCCTTCTGTGCCTAGAAGAGACTGTTAAAAAAATCCATCCACAGTTGGTGTTAATCAACATTGCCTTTAACAGAACCAAACCATTTTTAAACCATTGCAGGCACTGATTCCAGCTTTCACATCTCACCCTTCAGAAAAGCATTACTTTTTCTTGTTAGAGCACAGTGACAGGAGGGTGAAGAAGATCTGCTGGTTCTACAGTGGAATCTAAAACCTTTCTTTAAGCTTTCCTCTTTGGACTATATTGTGGCAGATCTGCAAAAATCTGATGTGAGGGTATGGGATAGAACTGTACTACTCTGGGAATGGCAGCTGGGTATTTGCTCCCAGGACAGCTTTCCAAAGGGAAAGATCCCCAAAGGGTGGTAATGTATGATATGTAGATATGTTTGGCTATATCTATATTTTGGCACTATTCAATGCTTGAGAACTAATTTTTGGTCTTTTTCTGTTCGAGGCACCATTCTGTGTTTGTTTAGAATTCTCCCTTGCAATAATTGATATGATATGATTTATTAACTTGGAAGAAATGTTATAAAAGTGGTGTTTATATATATTAATACTAGATAGAATGAGAAATAGTAGTGTTTTATGCCATTCAATACTTCCTTTGAAAGTGCAGAATCTGTAAGTAGCAAATGGTTATGCTAATAAGGCTGCCCAGTCTCCTCCATATATATTCTAGAAAGTCCTTTATTCTTCTTCCAGGAGATTTGTCTCTGAAAGGGCAAATTGCATCTCTGACAAGACATGCAGCCTTTGTGTTGAGACTACTGACTGCTGACATCCATTGTTACAATCTTTATACTTTAAGTGACCTGGAGTCAGATTTTCAAGGTATTTATTTGCTTAAGAGCCATTAGACTCTAAATGGGATTTCAGAATTGCCTAAGTAAATTAGAATCCTAATTCACGCTGTAGATCTTATTAGGAGACTTGATGTATCTCCAGGTTCCTAAACACCTTTGTACAGCTGCCTGTTGGATACTGGGAACTAGCCTGGAAGCCATTCCCCAAGGCCTTCACAAAACAGTAGCCAAAGCACAACAGTTTTTGGCAGACTTTTGAAATTAGTAATTCGATTCAAATTGCTGAAGAAGAGGTGAAAGCATGGAATTCTTGCAAGTTTGGTTTTTTTTGGCACATGTTCAGTAGACAGTCCTTTAGGAACTTCTGTTTGTTTCCATTGAAGTTTCTTGAAAAACTTTAAAAATATTTTTTAAACTTAGTACTTAGCTTCATCTTTTGCCTAGCAGAGAAATGAGAGAACATGCTTCAGAAGCTGCAGAATTGGGTCCTGTAAATCCTCAGTAGGTCTTCAAAAATTCTGCTGTGCAGTGTGATTTTTAGACATTTTGATAATTAGATCTTTGGAGACATTTAGGTATATGATGATTATCAATTTTATACATCTCAGAGAATTGGCACTACATTCTTAAGACAGTTGAGAATGTTCTTGCTTAAGGGAGAAGTTTGTTTTCAAGCATGTGGCTAAATTCAGCTAACTTTTAAATAAATCTGTCCTTGACTTTATGTCCACTTATATCAGAATTAAAATTTTTACGGGTTATGTGGATTGAGAATCACGACTTGTTGGGATATCACTTTGGGCTCTGTTCAAATACCAGTGATAGGTATGCATCATAGACATTATGTTTACTCTCCTCCATTGGTGGTGTAAGGAGCCAGGCTTTTCTTGAATTTTAGGTAGTCTAAAGCACTAATTGCAGTCTTGAACTAAAATGCACAGTAGTCACATCACCAGAGTTGGGCACATAAAAAGGGGAAGTCTGAGCAATGCCATTTATCTCAAGGCTGCTGAAAAAGTTTGAGAGAGACTGATCTACCTCTAATTCATGTGTTGACCATTCAACAGGGTTGTTTAAAGTGAGAAATTAATTCCAAGGGGCTTATATCTTGTAGCATCACACAGTGGTCATTTTTTCATTTTTCTCTTAAGCCTTCTTTGAGGATTAATGTAAAGTGATTTCTCAGAAACAGTGTTGAGAGGAATTTTTCTTTATTTACTTCTAAATGTCAAATATTTGTTTTTCTCTGTAACCCTTGGAAAATATTACATTGTCAAATACACCTGGAATTTACTGGATGCTGAAGAACACTTATCATTAAAAGTTGGTTAAGGTAGAGAAGTCAAGAGAAGTTAGAAAAACCTTTATTAACATACAACATGTCATGGTAGAATAGCTCTCAGTAATAAAGAGTCACTCTATATACCCCAGGACTGGACCACATGGTAGAGCTTTTTGTATTTGTTGTGTTCTTAGAGTTGATGGACAAAGTCCTTTAATCTGAAGCAGCAGAGATCCACATTTCTAAGTGAAACTGTTTTTTCTGGGAATGATATTCCTAGCATATTCTTTTCTTAGGACAAAGGAGGATAATCAGTATCAAAACACAATGAAATGTTGTTGGTTAGGCACATTGGTGATGAGAGATGCACACTGTGTCATAGAATTTAAGCCCCAAATTCCAAAGAGCTATTTTGTCTCAAAAGCTAAGTTTGAAATATCAAGACAAATTCCCTTGTTTATTTTACTGGGAATTTCACAGGTGCTGAAAGGCGTGAGATTCTTAATAACAGTTGGGTTCCCAAATACCTTGGACCTCTCTGAGTATCCTGAGTAGAAAAAGTCAGTAACACTCTTCTGAGAATGTATCACATGGAGAGGACAATACACCTGTTTTTGAGCAGTGGTTAGCAAAGACTGTAAATACAGCTGGGAAAATATTACTGTATGCATAGTTGTAATGGCATGCTGCTGTCCCTTGAAAATACTGAAGCTCTGTAGTAAGCTATTAAATGGAAATATCCCCTTTAAAATTCTTCATTCCAGGTTCTTGAATATGTCTGCTTCCTTTTTGCTTCAATAGGCAGTTTTGTTTTCTGCTCACTTGCATACCAACTACAGTTAGTTAATGAATATTTGATTTCTGTTTATGCAGAGACTCTTGTTATGTAGGAAAATATATTGTTGTGTAGAAAAATACAAGGAAAGTTTCAAACCTCTTCTCACGCTAAAAATTAAAGTCTGGTAAAGCTACTTCCGGAAATTTTACAGTTTATTCTAGTTTTAAGTAACCTTTGAAATGGTTAGATGTGGAAGCTCCATGTGTACTGGGTTTTTATTGTGACTGTTATAAGGCAAAGTGGTGGTAGATTGTTAAGCATGCTGAAAGAGGAAGAAACAAATATAGTGGAAAGGGTTGTGATGACTGATTCCTAGGCTTTAAATCTATAAGACAGTGTTTTTGGGGGCTGCAATAGATCCCAGCTTATATCACTGCCTAGAATCATGTGGAAGCAGAAGATGAACCAAATATTAAAGGCTTAGAAATTAATATAAGCAGAAATTAAGATTGTGTAGTATCTGATGCAAGTACAGGTGCATGAAGGGTAAACCAACCATTAGAAATGTGGAAGTGTATCTTTAATGCCTAAGCCCTTAGTTGAATATGTCCTTCAAGATGGTTTCTATTTTGTATGAACAAAAGGTGCTGTGGTGTAACTAGTCCAGTTCAATGTGTATCAGGCATCAGGTTGCTTGTTGGTAGGGATCTTGAATTAGTCCAAAGTCCTGACAAATAAGATATTTGATGCTCAGACAAAGAAAGTATTTTGGTAAATGACATTGCAGCTTGAGAACAGAATAACTCCTGTGTGTCTGCTAGGTTAGGTGATATGTGCAGTGTTGCAATCTCTCAATTTGATAGCATGCTTTGAGTGTTCTAAATATTATGTTTATTTGTTTGACAGGCATTTTGCTTTTCTATTAAGAGCTCAAATGATTCACTGGCAGTAGCAATTCATCTACAACAATCTACCTTGAAACTTTTTTTTTCATTAAACTTGAACTGATTTGTTGGGGAATCAGAATGAAAAGCCTTTTAGATTTAAAACACTTAAACCAAAATAGCTTTTCACACAAGATCTTTTGCAATGTCTTTCTCCTTTCAGCACTTTTTGTAGCACTATTCCCAGAGATGAACTCACTAACAAGAGACAGGGACTGTAAGATAAGAGTCTAAAACCTGATCAGATACCTCAATGTGAGCTGTGGGAAATGTGTGTATCATGGAAAAAACAGCTTCTAAAAAGAACACCACCACCAATAAAAAAGCCCTATTGTTGTGAAGATCTGTGGATATTATTCTTTATGTAGTGCCAAGAACAAGATCCAGAGTCGGGAAGTGGTATTTAACTTTATTTGTTATCTTAAAGTCCATGATATCTGCTCTGCAGAGACAAAGTCAAAGGAAAAGAGGCTAATTTTCTCAGTAGCTTACAGACTTCCTCAAGACCTGTTTTCCCCAGGTCATTTACCTTAACTGCTCTATGATTACTAAAAGTGAAATGATAAACTGTCTTTTACTGCAGCCTAGGTGTCTACAGTGGGTGGTGAGGATGAAAGGATATTGTATCTCCTATTTCCATATAGCTGCATTTGATGGATGTGACACCTCAGTTAGGAAGAAAGGGTAAAATTATTTTATCACAGTATTTGTATTACAGTAGTGCTGGTAGGACACAAGACCACAACCTCCTTTTTCAGGCTCTAAAAAAAAGTAAGTTTAGTTCTTACCCCAAAAAGCTTACATTTCAAACAAATAGTTTGTAGTGTAGAAACATTTTTTCAGTGGTTAAATGAAAGTATCTTTTTTAATCTGCCTCATTGAAGGATCATGCAATGAAGTGTAAGCTTGAGAAAAAGTGGAAAGCTATTTTCACTGAGCCTAAAACAGTGCTGTGTAATTCTTCTTTATAACAATACTGAGTGGTTTCTTATATTCTCAAACCATAGCAATGACTGCTACTGAATGTCAGTTTTTCAGACCTTTTCCAATTAATTTATTCTCACATTATTTGACATCTGCATCCTGGACCTAAGTTTCTGTAGATGTTAATCATCCACAGCAGAGGTGTTCTTAAAGTAATATGTTGTATCAGTTCAGCAGTATTCTGGAGGTATTGTGGTTTTTGGGGGAAAAAAAAAGGAAAAAATCTCAACCCCAAACCCCCTGAAACAACTTGATTTGGAAGTCTTTCCTCATCTTGTTATGGTGCTTCAATTTGCAGTATACATGAACATACATGTCACAATGTGTGCAGAGCTACAGGACAGATAAAATTGAGTTGAAATATGGTTGTACTTCTAGAATCAATCTTGCACTGCATTTTTCAGTATCTCATGTATATATTTTAGTGACTTGTGCAAGTTATTCAGAAAGCTTCCTTCCAAGGAAGCTGAACTTTGCTCTTCACCTCAGGGCCCCCAACTTACCTTTGTGACAAGTGTGGCCTCTGGCATTGCACCTTCCACCGTCTTGCTGCCAGTAGCCTCTGTTTATTTGATGGTCTCTTCAGCTGTATCTGAATTGATTGTGTTGTAAAATGGAATCACCTTCTTTACATGCTCCAGGTGCCCATGTGGGTGTGATGATAAGAGTTTGGGCTGTGGTATGAACTGTAACTAAATTAGAAGCTCTGTTCCTGTTTCTTCATTTATAAAAATAGGGAAGTTGTTATATGCTTTGGTTCAATCATAAAATGGAGCGTGTGGGCACAGTAGGAAAAGCTTTTATTTTCTTAACTTCTGAACTAAAAAACTGTAAGCTTAACCTCTTCTTTATTGTTGTATTTCTTATTTAGCTTTAACATAGTGTGGCAAAACTGGGAAACATGCATTGTAGTACTGTAGACCTAATCTACAGTAGCATTTTCCTTTCCTAAGGTGCTCTAGTGCTCACAGTGATGATAGATAGCTATTGGTATTTTAATTGGTGTCTAGTGTCCTCTCACTGTCGCCGTGCCTGGAGTTTCTGAGAGTCCCATCTGGTGGCTATGGGCACTAGGGTTAATAGGAATGCAGGCATAGCTGGTCTGGGTCAAATCCCTCCATGCTTTAGTTTGTTAAAATTTCCGATGGCCTCCAGGATGTGATAGAAAGGATATAGCAGTTAAAGGTATCTTTCACTATCACGGACTAATTAGAGCAGTCCTAACTTCCTGAGGGAATATGGAATGATACCCAGTAGTTACAGAAGATTGAAACCAGGCAGGAGTTATTAGGCTGTAGAGGAGAAAATGTACTTCTTTCTGCTCATCTTTCTTTAGCTCCTTCTTCTATCTTAATGAACTGTAATCGGATGAAAAACAAAACTTGGGTAAAAAAAAGAAAAAACACTCTCCATTCTCTTGAGCCTGTACACTTAGCTCCTACTTAGAGAGTAGCAGTATTTTCTTTCTCGCTGTAGAAGTGTGAATACATGGCAGCCCTCCTGTTTCAAATTTGGAGATTTTTTCCTCCTTTTCTCCCTCGATTTTTGTGTTATTTCTCACTTGGATCACTGAGTCTGATGCTGTTTTGCCTGTATCTCTAAAAATGAAAACAGGCTTTGTGCTCATGAACTTCTAATCAGAAGTGATGACAAGTCCTTCACTGGGGCACCATTGCCCTTGTCCTCATGAAATATTTTATCCTTTCTGATATCATTGAACGTGCAACTGTAATAAAGGCCAATTTCTGCCACTGGATATAGGTAGAGGTTGATGACTGTTATGTTTGTGCGGGAACACCTCACAGTGACGCCTGTAGTTGTGCTGAACAGGGTTTCCTCCATTTCATGGAAATAAAATGATGCTTGTGCATTATTAAAAGGGCCTAGCAAGATTGCTGGGGAGAGACTATGGAATGTAATATGTAATAATATTTATGTAATTAATGCCCTGGGATTTGAATGAAAAATACTGCTGGTTTGCAACCATAATTTTCAGTTTCTGGCAGCCTCAGAGTAACAAGGAAACTGTAAATTGCACTTTAATGTCCCTAAGCTGTTGTCTCTGATAGGAAAAGTTGACAATTTTGGCTGTCTTGAAATGATGATTAGCTGGGATCTAATTATGATATTAGCATAGAATCATGTTCAAGTGTAATATCATTAGTGTGGCCTTCCAAGGATGACGTGTGGCAAGAAACTTAATTTATTCCCCCCACTTTTTTATTTGAGAGAAGATGAAAGATACTCAGAAAAGTAGCCAGAAGAGAAACAAACTATGTGTTTTCCTCTGACTTCCTCCTATGTCTCCTCCTATGACCCTGTCCAGGTCAGAGAGCAGGTCAGGTACCAGGTACTCTGAATGGGCTAATGTCTTGAGCTTTCATTGCATGTCATTTTTCTCAATGTGAACTACCAGATTTTTTTTAGCTGTCAGTGGCTACACTGCTGTCTGTAGCAGAACTATCAAAGTAATCAGTGGAGGGAATATGTACCCTACAACGCCCTCTTCTTTGACCTTTAGAGATGTGATATCCAAGCACGTTGTACTGATGGAGATGTGGCCCTTTCTGAAAACCTAGCCCTTTGCAGAGGACATAATTTGTCCTTTCCATAACAGGGCTGAACTAGTCATAGTACCCTTGACCTGGCTTAGTTCACACTATTGTAAAACAACTGAATAAAGTTCAGTCCATCCATCCTCCAAGTCCAACATCACCAAAAGTCTACGTTTCTATGGTGCTCGAAAACTAGCAAAATAATCTTCATTCAGTAATGTGTCCCTGGTGCAGGACTCACAGCCCTCTCTGGCAGCCTGGACATATGGGGCATGTTCCTCCTGTGCTGTTCTCCTGATAGCTGGGTTCATGTATGGGAAAACAAACATGAGCTGTAATGGTCTCTGTGATAGTAGATAACAGTTTGCAATTGTCTCCTAAGAGAATCCTGTCATCTGGCTTCCTTACAGGAAGGACTATGGGAAGGTGATGGGAATAGCTAGTTGTTGGTGACCTAGGTGGGTAGTCAGGGCTCTCTAGAAATGGGCTGTGTGGACTTCAGGCTGTTAGAGCTGGAGCAGCCAGCTTAAGAGAGTTGCTGCCAGGTAGGATGTAAGTTTTGGAGGTTTGTTTCAGTGGAGGATGGAATGAAATCCTAAGCAGACTTGTCTAGAGAATCTTTACAGGTCTTAAGCTATGCCTTGTACAGAGTGATTACTTTTCAAATGTTCTCTGTGGTCCAGCTCAGGATATTTTTCCTTCAGACCATATTTTCAGGGGGGGTTGCATTCCATACAGTGATAGCCTTAGTCCTTTTGGTCCCAAGAGATTTTCTGGGAGAGTTTCTCAAGTGAATGATTTACTGTCTCCTGCCCTGTTCCTTCTCCAAAAGAGCAGAAATTTAATGACTTCAAAGCTAATGCACTCCAGTGTCTCTGGATAGAGACAGCAACATTTTTGCCAATGTAGTTTTGGAGTATTATTCCCCCTTTCATTTCTAACATATTTTTGGGATGCTTCTAACAGAAATCATGACCTTAGAAGCGTCTTCAGGAAACTAGTCTCTCCAGACGCAATGGAGAGGTTAATTTTGCTCTTCATGCCATGGTACCCTCCCTCTGTGAAGCTGGAGCAATTTCCTATGTGTAAATAAATGGAGAGCAGGTCATCCTCTGGCTTAAGATGAATCTTTATCTGTCTTGTCTTAATCAGACCACCTAAGTTATTTTATTTATTAAATTGTCTCCTAATCAGTGGCTACTGTTATATGTTGAAAAATTTAGGAACAAGTTTCACATTTCATTTCATATTTAAAACTTCCAAAATTGTCTTATAGGGAAAAAAATTGACTGACTTCTTTACATTACTGTATTACTGTAGTTTTTTCTTCACAAATCTCTTGCTTATAAGAATATAAAATGTCTAAGTTGAGTATCCTAGTGATGTGAATATAAGGACCACACTATTCTGGCATATAATTCATAGGATTTGTTTGAGTGACAAATAATTGACTCTGTACTCAGGTGGACAAAAGAAGGTGTCAGTTCCTGGCATTGGTATATTTCTATTGCATGGGGTAAAGAGTCAAACCTGCAAATGTAAATCTAGATCATGTAGGCTGTACTCCTGTGGTACATCTGTATTGAAAATAGTTTTACCTGAACCAATTTAAGGAATTACAGAAATTGTAACACTTAAGGTGTTAATGATATTACATCTAATTCTTAATAAGTCTTCAAAATTAAGTTGATGCATCTGGTGGATAGGTGACCTGCCTGGTGGATGAGGGGAAGGCTGTGGATGTTGTCTACCTGGACTTCAGCAGAGCTTTTGATACCATTTCCTGTGAAAGCTGGCAGTCCACAGCTTGGACCAGTGCACCCTTTGCTGGCTGAAGAACTGGCTGGATGGCTGGGCCCAGGGAGTGGCAGTGAATGGTGCTGCCTCCAGTTGGTGGTCTGTCTCTAAGGGTGTTCCTCAGGGATCAGTGTTGGGCACAGTCCTGTTTAACATCTTCATTGGTGAGCTGCATGAGGGGATTGAGTCCACCATGAGTGAGTGTGCAGATGACACAAGTTTCAGGGGGAGTGTTGGTCTGCTGAAGGGTAGGAGGACTCTGCAGAGGGACCTGGACAGGCTGGATAGATGGACCTAATTCAATGATACAAGGTTTAACAAGACCAAGTTCTGTGTCTCATGCTTTGGCCACAACAACCCCATGCAGTGCTACAGGCTGGGGACAGAGTGGCTGAACAGCAGCCAAGGGACCTGGGGTTCTGGTCAACAGCTGCCTGAACATGAGCCAGTAGTGTGTCCATGAGGCCCAGAATGTCATCCTGACTTGTATCAGGAACAGTGTGGCTAGAAGGACTAGAAAGTGAGTCTTCCTCTGTACTTGGCACTGGTGAGGCCCCACCTTGAGTGCTGTGTCCAGTTCTGGGCCTTTCAGTTTAGGAAGGATTTTGTGATACTGGAGTGAGTCTATAGAAGGGCAGCAAGGCTGGTGAAGGGCCTGGAACACAAATCCTGTGAGGAGTGGCTGAGGAAGCTGGGGTTCTTTAGCTTTGAGAAAAGGGGCTCAGGGGAGACCTCATCCCTTTCTGTATAACTTCCTGAGAGGAGGCTGTAGCCAGGTGGGGATTGGTCTCTTCTCCCAGGCAACCGGCGACAGGACAAGGGGACACAGCCTTAAGCTGTGCCAGGGCAGGGTTAGGCTAGATATTAGGAAGAATTTCTTCACAGCAGTGATTGGGCATTGGATAGGGCTGACCATGTGGTGGAGTCAGCATCCCTGGAGGTCTTTAAGCAGACTGGATGTGGCACTCAGTGCTATGGTCTCGTTGGCAAGGTGGTGTTAGGTCATAGGTTAGACTGGATGATCTCAAAGGTCTTTTCCAACCTAGCTGATGCTGTGATTTCATGTAATTTCAGTACTGTAAGTTTAGAGCAATACTATATAGAGGGAAGGTACTGGATGCGCTATAATGAAGATTAGAAGCTTATGTGGGATCTATAGTTATGAGATGTATTTGAAGGTTGAAATTCTTGTGTTGGCAACTAAAAACACGAAGAGAAGACTGTGTTAGTGTTGTTATTTTGGTGTTACGCTGTAAGCTGGTGTAAAGCCATTGACTGAAGAAGGTACTCTAGCTGTACTTGCTGAGAATTCAGTCGTTTGGGCCTATACATACTCCAATTAATGCCATTAATATCATAATAAGTTATCTTAATTACTTTTGAAAATGTTCTCTTAGTTTTCCAGATGGTACCCCAGATACGATGGGAACTTCCCCAATGAATTTTGCCTTCTATGGGCTGATAAGAATCTGTTTATTAAAGGTTTTTAATCCTCTCTTTTTATATTCATGTTCTGTTTTGGCCTTATTTATTCATGACTGAATGCCTCTGATTATTTTAGCTGTCTTGTGTTCAGTATTTGATGCTTTGCATAGTAGAAGTGGAATAAACTGACTGTACTATAAGACAGTGTGTACTTAAGACAATGACCACTTAGCTGTCTCATTTCCTTAGCAATATTTTAAAGATTAATCATAGACAGCTGTGCAAGCCAAGAAAAATACAGTTGAGATAGACTTTTCTTCATGGTGTTTTGCTTGGACTCAATATTTTGATAACTTGATGCAGAATGCACAACAATCAGAATGACTTGTTTGTGTGACTGAAATTTGGATGAGCAGCAATAGAGCAATTCCTAAATATGCAAGGCTAAATTTGTTGAGCCTATTTCTTGGCCTTTGACAAGATTGCAGCAAACAGATGTTCAATACCAGAGGCAGAATTGCACATGCTTCCCTTGGGATTGGAGGGGTGGCCATGCATTTCATAAACCCCAGGCAGAGGCAAAGGTGTAGACTTCCAAGCAGCTGAGGCAATGGCCTCTGTGTCAGGGAGATTACCAAGTTGCTGGTCTGTTTCTGAAATAATATATTACTATGTTTTGTTTTGGTTTGGCTTGTTTTGTTGTTTGGGGTTTTTTTCTAACAGGCAATCAGTCAGTCTTTACTGAGTAGCTGTGAATGAATGAGTCATGGGATCGACTAAACTTGAAGATGAGCTTTTAGACTGTAGTTTGAATACTTAGTAACACAGCAGGGAAGGACTGGGGGAATTTGATCTTACCTAGTGTGGATTTGACTGGGGTTTGGGGAGACAGAGCATGTCACATGCATCCCTGGCTGCTTATAATCCAAACACTGAAGCTTACTGAGGCTGGATTGCCTATGTGTAAATTAAGACAAATCCTTAGCAAGGTTACCTAGTCACTGCACAGACCTTTGCCAGGCCAAGTTTCTCAACAGTCATGCCTCAGCTGAGTAAATACACCCTTTCAACAAGGACCAGAATTGACAACTGAAATCATGTTTGTCATGCTTTTGGGCTCCAGCACAAACCAAAGCCCTAAAACATGCATCTAAGATGTCACCAATCAGTCCTGTTTCCTAAATGAATAGGGTTTGTGTTCTGTGCTGTTGTAGCTCTTCAAGTATCCCCTATATCTCCTTTGTTCCACGTACATTTTTTTGTTGCCTTCTTGGAGCTTTTTTCTTATTCATTGGTCTTTTATACATCAGGATGAAGAGAACATTCAATCCTGCCACTCTCATGTGGTGTTATTTCCACCTTTAATTACACAAACTCTTTGCCTAAGATTATGCAATTATTTGTGTTGTGGTAGTGTCTTAGATTTGTGTAAAGGTGTCATGGATTTTCACAAATGCAAACGTGTGTATTGCCAATAAGAAAGACCGTAGACCTACTTTGGCCTATCTTGCTTTTCATGTAGAATGAATATGAAATTCTTATATATGGTACAGTTCCATTGGTTTTGAAAGCAGATTATAGTGCCTCTGAGAGTCAGAGAAGGCATAAGGCCTGTCTGCTTCACTAAGTTATTCAATATTGCAGCTGGAGATGGGGAGGCCATATGCACTGTGCTGTCCCTGCATGACACAAAAGATTTCATTTGGCTGGGGCTGCCTCAAGCTGTCACAGGTGTTCTTCTTTCATTTACAATAGCTCCATTAAAATATAAATGACTGCATTTATTACATCAGCTCTTTTTCCTTCTTTGGACTACCCCAGCTAAAGTTACATTACACATAACAAATGTTCCTGCTCCCTTGAGAATTAGTTTAATTACTGATGTAGGTGGGTAAAAGATCTATTGCGTCTGAGATGTTAATTTTATCATGCTTTAATTAAGAGGTCAAGTGTGAAAGGCTGCAGAATACCTCCCACTTAAAGATGCTGAATAGAATGGTGGGGGTAGAAGGCACTGATACGATGAAGCTTTTACTGTCTGTAGGAGTATCAGCTTTCCCTGTGCATCTCATTACAATGAGGTGGGCATCTGGAAATACATGCCAATTTCTATTTGCTCATTGTTTTCAACCATTAAAGGCATTTTCCATCAAGAGCCTTTGAAGCTCCAAAACAGCTTGTCGCTTCTTTAAAAGTCACTCCTCCATCACTCACCACCAGTTTTCATAGGAAATGTCAGAACTGTATTCTCTTGTCTAGTGTGTTTGAGGAATGGGACTGCAAGTATCCTATGCCCCTGTGCTCTGGCACAAGAGGGGATGTGGGGCAGGTGTTCAGCAAGGGACCTCAGGTGCTACCATCTCTGAATGTGCAGTAGTTTCATGCTTATGTCTCACTGTGAGCATGGGCAGATTTCTTTTGGCATTTGGTTTGAAAGCTCTCTTTCTAGCTAACTCCAAAAACAAGGAAATGGACTTGGAAAGCATTCAGGGGGAAAAGTGGGCAGGCAGAAGGGAGTGTCTCATAACAAAATTAGAGAAAACTAGACAGTAGGAATTCCTTCCAGTAGGGCATCTGGGACATTTTTTCACTGAGCTTATTATGTTTGCCCCAGCAGCTGGAGCAGCAATGGCATAGATAAGAGCAGGTGTTCATTGGCTAATGTTTGAAGATTTTCTTGAGACTACTTACTGCAGTTTCAGAAAGACTAAGTGAAGCAGTACTGTTGCTCTCTGAGCAGCTTTAAATATGACAGTTAATAATTTTTGCTAACTCCTTTTTCACTGCTTACTGTCTATGTGAATCGGTGATTCATTGAGATGTTCTGTGATGTTTGATGTGGAAAGTATCTTTTCAGAAAATTTCTTCTTGGATTTTTTGCTGCTGTTTTTCCTTTTCTGTGGTGGTCACTTTTCTTTCTTTTAAAGGATAATAACAGTTCAGCTATGTCACTGACTTCTCTGCATCCCTGGAGAAAGATCGGTGTAATACTGGAAAAACACAGAGTTAAATATTAACGTCCACTACTGAATGTTCCTACTGAAAAAATCAGGACTGTTTCCAAGCAGTGAAAGCAGACTTTCCTTTCCTGTAGTCAAGTTTTGCTGCTTAACTTTTAAAACTACAGCTGGTTTGGTAATTATAGATAGTTAAAAACTAGAAATTAGGAATCCTTTCTTTCTTAAGTGCTCTCACCCAGGCTGCATCTTGCTTCCAGGTGACAGGGGAAGAATCTCATGTGGTAAATTAGTGCTGAAATGTATAATAAGCTTTTTCAAGGTAAGAGACTGATTTTTTTCTTCCCTCTCTACTTTGTCTTGCAAATAGAAGTTCCATTCTTGCTCTTTTGGTCAGAAATGTAATTTTAATAAATGTTGTGATTTGAGATTGATGATACGGTAACTCCTTAAGGCAGAAAGCATACTCAGAGTTGGCATTCCTCTTGGGTTATGGATACACATGGCTGCCCCAGTTTGTACTAGCTGGGGACCTAATCAGTTAAGGCCACAAATGCAGCATTTCCTCCTGCTGACTTGAAATGTCACCACCAGTCTCTGCTGAGATAAAGAATGTGTACAGAGGAAATAGTGTTAAGGCAGAGGAGGATTTTTTCACTTTTAAGAGTTTCATATATTTAGAACACCTATTTGCTCTGTCTTGCTGGTTGTGTCAGGTGTCAAGACTTCTGCCTCAGAGCACTGGGAATCCCTGCTCAAAGTGTTCTCAAGGTGTTACAGCTCTAATCTTTGTAGAGAGCTCAGGTAAAGGAGCAGTAAAGCCCAAAGAGGGCAAGATTGGTTAATGTAATATTTGTTGGGTGGTATTGCTGAAGCTTCTTTCTGTATTTATAAAAACTATGCTTCGTGGTATGGACTTAATCCTTCAGGAATAAAATCATGCTTTTTGTTTTAAGTCTGATTCACTTCCATTTACGCAATAGCATCCCAAAGCAAGAGTGATCTTGGCATTTCCATGAGGCACGTGCTTCTGCCCACAAACAGCCAGTAAGATAAGTCAATAAAAATAAGCCATGCAAGGCATGAATTGCTTAGAGATGGAAGAGACCTATTAGACTATCTAGCCCTCCTGTGTGCCAGTGAGGAATTACTTCAACTGGATTTGCTTTAAAGGACAGATGAATAGCTGAGTAAATCACAGGATCCCATTTTCTGTATGATGTGGGTTTTATGCTTCTGGTTTTACATGTACATCTAGCTTTGAACCTCACAAGCAGCAATATTCCAGAGAAATTTTTTCCAGGCTCTTTTATTTAAAGTGTAACAGTGGTCTGAACAGAAACTGTTCTGATTGCACAGATGTGCAGTTTTGCTTTGTGAAGTGATTTTTACCTCATCAAAGGAGACCAAGAGGAAAGGCAAAAATCTGTGAGTATGGCTATGAGAGCGTGTATGCATGTGTGTATTTGACAGAGCGAGGGGTCTGTCTGTGTTAGATCAATTGTCAGAATAAATTCTACTACTCTGCCAGGCCTTAGGAAGGTATTTTACAGAGGCAACCCGTTGGGAAGAGAACAAAGGCCTCGCTGCATTGTGGCTGTGCGTGACACACTGGTAATGCTAAAGCCAGCTCCCATTTCCTATTAAAGTAGTGTCTCGCATGTTCATGAAACACAGGCAGTGATGCAGCGTGATTCAGCTCACTGGGAGCCGATGCATCTAGTTCTGACACAGAGAGAGAGAAGATCTCTCTCTGTGGTCAAAAAGGCAGAAAAACATGTTGGTGCTGTTGTTCTAAGGAGCTTCATCTGGTAATTGCACAGAGAATTGCAGGCACATTTGTTTCATTGCTTTAAATTTTTGCATTATTCCCCTTTTTTTAAAAGGTTTTCTTACCAGTATTTGAATAGAAAAAGAGCTCTGTGGTAAATTATGTCCGTGCCCCACTTCTTTCCAGACCTGACATGTTTATATATACAAAGAATTATGGAGGAATTAAAGAGAGGACCAAAGAAGCTCAGGAATTCTTTCGTAAAGCTTGCCACATTTTTAATAAATGGGCATATAGCAGAGGGAGTGAAATCTGTTGCTCAATACCATAATAGGCAGTGCAATGCTTTTGCCTCTCTCTGTCATCCTTAACAGACGAATTTATTTTTGGTAATGAGACATTTATCTCTTTCGCATCTATTAAAAGTCAGTGCTAGTGTCAAAAATCAGTTGGAAATAACATGAAGAAGTTTAATGGTGAAATGTGTTTCTTTTGGATGCTGGTCACAGCTCCAAATCCTGGGGATCCTTTTTCACTTCTTTTTGGTGTGTTTTTGCCTTGCTGCAACATGTGTTTCCAGATGATTTAGCTGTTTTTCTGAGAGCATCATATAGTAGTGTGACTATTTAGACTGTGTAAAGAAGCTTAAAGAAATTACTTTCAGGACAATAATTAACATATCATCATTTTAAATAATTGTTTTCCAACACTTTTCTGTGTGTGGATCCTTTAGGAGTTTTTGTTAGTGGCAGATCCCTCCCTATCTGTCTTAAATCTATTGAAAGCAGACTTGCTTTTCTTCATGGATATCCTTGAAGCAGTCCACAAAAAAAGTATAAATAGAGCCTGGTTGGACTCCTCTGCTGCTGTAGAGGAGTCCACATAGAAGTAATTGTGTTAAAATAACATTATTAGTCAGAAAATACGGGCTCTGCTGCATGTATTTCTGGTCCTGACATGGTTCAGTTAAGAAAGTATTTTCACATTTGTGGACTGAGTACTTAATGTCATACTTCTGCAGGTCCACAAGCAGACCACTTAATCTGTCCATAGAGAGAAGCTTGTGTGGGTGCTAGATGAGTGTAGTGGGGCTTTTGTAGGCTTTTTTTTGAATCCCGTGGGATTTATTAGATGCCTTTCAATGGCTTTTCAAACTGTTGTATAGCATTCTGCAGGTGGAATGTAATTTTCTTAGCGAGATCTGAAGTACTTGACAACTGGTGAAAAAACAACTCCCTCTTTTTAGGTTTGTAAGAATGATTCCCTTAAAGAAGCTGTGTGGTGCCTTTATGCACCTCCATCTTGTTACCTATAAAAGAGGGAATGGCCAGGGTATCAGAAAGGCTTGCTGATGTGAAGTGACCCTGATGCTTATTCCAGGAAGTTTATTTTCAGAGAGTGTTGATTATTCATACTTTGAGAACCCTTTAAAGTATTTATGATTCATACCAGACACTCCTTTCAGTCTTAATTGGCACCCATCTCGTTAAGGTGACATAAGACTAAATACATTGATGCAAGGAATGTTTTGACTTTTTAGCTGATAAAAGTGCTAATTATAAGAACCGCAACCTGTCTAGTAACAGAACTACAGATAACAAACATTGAAAGGTTACTATTCCAGAGGAATGACGTCAGCTAGCTCCATGGATGAAACATCTTTTCCATGGAAGAAATTGCATCCTACATGGAAGGGATTCTCTTCTGTACTGTACAAATCCTACAATTGTCTTTACCAACCCATTTCCTTTCACTCTTCCGTTCTTGCACAGAAGTTATTCTCCTCATTTGGCTCCTGCTGTACTATAAACAATGCCATCCTTTCTTCTCCCTATCGTCCTACGCCCACTTTTGTACAACTATGGTTGTTAAGATTACAGTCCTCATAAGGCTAGAGGGGGAAGAAGAAGTGTCCCTTCATCTTCAGCTTCCTTTAGGGATCTTCTCTTGTTCTTTGCATTACATAAGTAATTTTTTCCAAAAGCATGTTCATGTTTGTTTTAAGACCTTTCAACAGCAACACTACTGCTGTGCTCCTTGATGCTCTTCCTAGCTTTTTATTTAAACAGGCATTGGAAGTTAGTGATTAAGCTGGGGAAAATTATTTTTTTTCATTGTATACTGTAAAACCTTCAGTACCTTGCACAGGAACTGCTTTGTGATGAAAAAGTACAAGTCTTCCAAAATGGCAGAGGCAGTGTCAGAACACTGCTCTGTTCCATCTCCTTCCTCCCTTCTCCCCAGCCCTCAGGTTTTACAGACATGGATGCTGACTCTGATGTGTCACGTACACTGCAGAACCAGACACGTGTGTCTTTCACAAGCAGTGTGTGGAAAATGACAGCCATCACATTATTTCAAGTGGTACAGCAGTCATCCTTTCATGTGCCAAACTACTTTTTGCAGGTGAAAATTGGCCCTGTGTTAGACTCTTATAGGTAGAAGGATGGATATACATGCTCTTTGTTTTCTAATAAATGTGATTCTCTATAGTGGGGGAGCGAGGAGGGGGGTTGGTTTTGTTGGTTTCTTTTAATCATGGATCATGTTTGGCATCATGTTTGAACTATGGAGTTCAGCTCCATAAAGTTCTAGTGATTATTCCAAGGCTCTCACCATGTCTTACCCAGCTTTGTCAGATACATTCTCTTTGCCAGGTCTTCTACCTGGTTTATGGTTGAACAGGTATCATCTGTGCTTAACAGAAGTATGTTCTGCGAGGTTGAACAGTGCACAAGGGAGAAGTAAAAAGCTCACAGTGAACAGTAGTTAGGAAGTACAGCAAATGATGTTTTGATAGTTATGAATGAGATTTCTTCATGAGATGCAGGGAAGGTTGCCCAGAATATCTCCTCCTACCTCCAGCAACTTCCAGTACTGTATCATCTTTAGCGATGATATTTAGGATGTGTATTTTTGCTGCTTCAATCTGGATATCCTAACATTTCACATTTCTAAGTAATTTAGAAAATTTGCTTGAGCCCCATTTTGCATACTCCTTAATTTAGAAGTTAATACTTTGGATTCTGTACTCTCATCTTGCTCAAGCTGTTTGGAAGCTGCATGGTTGCCACCTAACCAAAAAGACTATTTCACTTGCCAGAAAGGAAACCTCTGCATATTTTGCTCTCAGCAGATCCTTTTGGAGGGAATGGGTGGCATCCTGAATACTGTTTCTTCAAGCTGTAAATCAGTTTAAAAGCAGAATTTCATTTTGCTGTTGCTGCCTTTCTGGCTGTTTGGAATGTAGTTGCAATGTGTGTCTGATCTTCAGGGATATCCGTAGGAAGTATGTGTTACTGATTGAACTTAATTGGACTTTCAAAGAATTTCTCCTTCATTGCAGACCAATGGAAAGAACAGTCCTTTGTGCTCTGAATTAACATTAGATAAGAACGGTTCATATCAGAGCTACTTAGCTAATGGCAACACCTACTGTTGCTGCTATTCATAATAATCTTTGCTCCAGTATACTTAGGCTTTTGGCTGTTTTGCAGTGCATGGAAAATCCATGATTTTCCTTGAGCAATTCCTGCTGGAATTGGTATATGTGTCTCACTGTTCTCGGCCTTTGACTCTACATTCTAGCCAAAACCATCCAGGACTTTATTTTTAAAGGAGGTCTGATTTTTTTTTGTCTTGTTTTGTTACTATTCCCAGAGCCATTTATTTGTGTGGCTGAGGGTAGGGCATGACTTGAGTTTAAAAGCTTTTGTGCAGTTAAACAACCTGTTTGTCAGATTATAGGCAACCTGTAGTCAGCATTTGCCCCTCATAAATATGGTGTGGGGGTGAACCTGTGTTTTTCATAACAGCACTGGTATTAGAGCATAAGATAGACATTGGATAGGTCTGATCTAGAGTAAGTATAGGACAGAAATGTAAAATACAGCTGTGCCATTGGGAGCATGCCTCTCTTTTTTTCATTACTAGAGTTCCTTTACAGGGAGTCCAGCACATCAGTGTAGGTAGAACAGGGTTATTCTTCTCTCTTTACTGACAGTAAGTGAGAAATTAAGAACTAAATGATACAGGAAGACAAAGAGCCAGACTAGGCATGCAGGCAAAATGTGTGCCAGTGAAAGGGGCTTTAGGATGTCAGTAGTACCACGTGATACCTGATTGGTATGCCCAGTGGTGTTATGGCATGGCTGAGGTTGACACTCTCCAGAGTGGTGGGGCTTATCTGTTGACTATTGAGGAAAACAAGGATCAGAAACTGAGGACATAGAGTGAAGAGGGATGAGGTGTTCCTAGCCCTTACTTCTGGGTACCAGGTAGCAGTGAGGCATGTTGCTTTCTGAGAGGGAGGAAGAGGTAGGAAAGTTGAAGAGCATTTTACTCCCTGTAGCAACATTGTGACAGGGAGCAAAAAATTCTTCACTGACTGGGGTATCAGTAAGAACATATCAGTGCATAAGTCTTGTGATTGAAAAAGGGACCAGTAGGTTAGAAAACCTTAGAATCCTAGAATGGTTTGATTAGAAGGGACCTTGAAGATTGCCTAGTTCTGAGCCCCACACCATGAGCAGGGGTACCTTGCACTGGAGCAGTGGCACACCCACTGTATCCGTACATAGAGGTATCCACAGGCTGTGTCCTTGGCAAGTGCCTAAGAAGGCACCTGACTAAATCAGGAAGGCCAGTGTTCTGAGGCAGATTTCATTATATATGGGAAGTTTTGTACTAGTCGTGCCTCTCACATAACTTTGTGAGAAAGTACTGGAATGGTCTGCCTGGGGAGGTGGTGGAGTCACCATCCCTGGATGTGTTTTTAAAAAGATTGGATATGGCACTCGGTGCCATGGTTTAGTTGAGATGTTCGGGCATGTTTGGACTCAATGATCTTGAAGGTGTCTTCCAACCTAGTGATTCTGTGTGATTTGAATTAAATACAACATAGTAAAAATAAAATTAGAACATTCATATAAATCAATCAAGCTGTCAGTTTTGTGGCAAGCTAGGAGAATTCAGCTATTTACAGACTTCTATGGTATTTTTAGAAAGTTTAGAACACTCTTGAAAAAATTCAAATATAATGAGTAGAAGTTACTCTGCATAAGTTGCATGCAGAGCGTTTTCATATTTGTCTCTATTTTAACCTGTTGTGGAATCTAGTACCTTCTTGACACAAAGTGAGTCTGTGGAGGATGCATTAGATCAAAACACATTCCTGTCTCCAAATGCTAACAGCAGCACAATCAGTTCTCTGGATTTCAGCAGCTAAAGTGGGTGTTGCAGAATTTGGCACTGCTTCTCTTTAAAGAATGATAAACACACATGATCTTCCCTTGGGTTTCATATAGACATCTTGTCTTATAAAACTGATTCACAGACAAATGGTGACTCAGCTTTAAAAGATAATAAGGCTAGTTGAACTGATGGGCTACAAATGTCAAATTTTCTTGCTTACCCCAGGGTGGTGGTTTCTTTTATTTTAAACTGAGAGAGTGTTTTATTGGTTTGGTTTTTTCCTAACAGCTGCATTAGATTATTGTATTCTACAACACTTAGTGTTTTGTGGTTTTTGTTGTTTTTTTTTTTTTTTTCCAGGAGGAGTCCAGAACATACCTGTAGAGCTGCAGCTTCTCTTTCTCTGAGCTCTGCCAAAGGTATGTAAACGTATGTTATGCACTGTTATTCTCCTCCGTGGTCATCTAAATTGCTCTATGGACATTTCCAGAAAAGTGACATTCAAATCTGTTGGCAGGAGATGACTACTTGAATGCAGTATTTCAAACACAATTCAAAGGTCTTCTCTGGAGAGTTGCATTGAATCAGAACTAAACTTGAGCATTCAGGTAAATGCACACAACAGTGCTTGTACACTGTTACAAGCGGTGTTCAAGTTTAGGCTGCCTGGGAATAGATGATAGTTGTTTCAGGTGTTTGAAGAACAAGAACATAGCTATTTAATAGCAGGTGGACACTGGTTTCAAAGTGTCTGTTAATTAATGATTCCCCATATAATTCCTGAGCAAAAAACGTGGCATAAGGAAGGCACTGTCTCCATCCCCTGTCAAGTCTGGGAGTCTTCCTTGCGCTCTGTAAAAAGGATTTCTAGTTGGGCACAGAATCAAGACTGTATTGTTCCTCCTCAGCAGCTTGGTACCTGAAGGAGTTTTACCAGGAGAACTGACTGACATAGAGAAAATTATTTCAGCAAATGTGTAAAGTTGTGGCCTAAAAATAGGATCATGTGGTAAATAAGAACCCGATGTTCAAAGGTTCAAAGCTGTCTTTGCTGTCTAGTCTGTTGTATAACTTGGAAGAACTGAAATAGCTTTTGTGGTGATAATTATTAACATATGATTGCAGAGTTAAGAGTAAAGAATAGTGGTTTTCTATAAATATCACTGTAATAGTCCATAATGCAGCATGATATTTCTTTTTTAACAAATGTAAAGATTAATGATTAATTTATATATGTATATATATGAATGCAAAATTCCCAAGTAAAATTATAATTTCTAATGAACTGTACATGTCGGCTTGTCAATGCCTGCCTAGTAACAGAAAGCAATGTATGATGAGAAACAGTGGGACTCTTTTTTGGGTTTACTGGTATTTTTGTGGGGTTTTCTTCCTTTTGAACAGAGGGTAGGAAGTGGTTCCTTTAAACTATTGTACCACATAAGCTTTGACTGCAATTTTTACTCCTGTCTGTACCTTCTAAGTATACACCACCCTGTTGTTACTGGAGCTGGTGGTGGTCCAGGTTCTCAAGAAGCCATAGTTAGGGAAAGTGCTGGTTCTTTCTTTCAGTGGTACAGGAAATGTGAACATTTTCTAGCTCTGCATTTGCAATGCCAGATATCCCCTGACCTTGTGTGAACTCACCAACACTTTTTCTGGCTCCATAAACTCCTCTTTTCAGTGTGGAAGAAAGAACTGAGAATGAGTTTGAATTAATTTCCACTAAGTTTTCCTAAGCAATTCTCAGCCACCCATAGATTTTCCTGGAAGCCTGGTATATACAATAGGCCTTTGTCTCCAAATGGATTTATTTATTATTTTTCAATCTAAATGCCTAGCTTGACCCCAATTTTAAAGGGCTTCTTAGTCTCCAAGGCTTACCAGTTAATCCTTGAAACAAACCTTTTGAAGACATGACTCTTCTGTGGATACACAAGGCATCATAACTTGCTTCATACCAGAATGAATGCTAATTAATTAAATCATACCTGAGTCCAAACTGGTTACATTTTAAAGGAACCAGAGACAAAGCAAAACATCTATGAAAGCAGATTTACAGTTTCTACAGAAATACATTGTTGTGAATTAAGTCTGGATTCCTTGACAAAACTTAATTCATGGATGGAGAGTACACTTTCAGCAACAGGTTCAGAGTTCCTACAAGCTGTGAGCTCAGAATCGATTATGTTAGATTAATTGCTCAGTTTTCTGTTCTTTTGGTTATTTATTTGGGTACTTGAAACTGTATTCTTTAGAAGCAGTAGAAAACAACAAACAGATCTCCATCTTCTCCTCTTTGTTTCAAATTAGTTTGCATTAAGCACAAACAAATTGTACCACTTGTCCAGTTCATGATGCGGCAGTTAATATAATTTGAAAATAATGTTCCTCAGACAATGAGGGCTTCAGCAAAAGATGTACATTCCTGTGAAAATCCCCTCACAGGAATATCTCCTCTGATATTTGATGAGCTGGAAAGTTCATGAAAATTACTACATCTTTAGGAGAAATGTTTCTGACACCAGTTACAGCAGGTAGAGAGCTGGGGACAGGTTTTGGTGCAAGTGCTGAACATTTGCAGCTGGGTGGGAGTTTCTGTAAAGAGTTCAGCTGTCAGTCATATAGGGGCAGATTTTCTAAAGTCTTTCTGTTCTGATCTTTCTGAAAGTCTCTGTCCCTAACTCATTTGCACCAAGCAGCCTTTCTCCTCCCTGCCCCTTCCTTTAGATCTGTAATGATCATCACCTGATGAATCATGCACACCTTTTCTCCCAAGCAGATCATAATTTACACCAAATCTGAACTCTGAAAATCGTGTTGGCTACAGGTAAATAAATGTTGACTAGTACTGAAATCTTGTCATGCATAATCTTGAACATGAGAGAAAAGGCAATTATTGGCTCCTCAGTTCTACTGCCGTGCTGTAGCTGTGGCTTTGCAATGTATTTTTGTACTGGTTGGTCCAGTCTCCTTTTAAAGACTGAAGTGGTGGCATATGTTTTATGCCACAGAATAAACAGTTTAAAGTCCAACAGATTTCACTGCTATGGGATTTTTTCCTAATAGAGTTGTCATTTGCTTGGACTTGCTTCTACCAGATTTAGCTGATTTTCTTTCCTAATTCACACTGCCAGTTGGGAAAACCTTCTCAATTCATCTCTTAGTCGAATTCTCTTTCAAGACTAAGACATCAAGACTACTATTATTGAAACTATATTAAAATTAACAGGAAAGAGAACCTGATCCTAGGATGCAGTGTTGGAAGGGGATGGCTGGATGGGCACCACCCAGCACTCCTCATTTCAGGGTCCTTACAAACGTGTCATAGCAGTGATTCTTTATATCCTTGGATTTCATGGCAACAGGGCACAAATTGTTAAGATTATGGGATAAGACTTGTCATCACCAGTCTCACCATTAGGAACAACCTGATCTAGCAACCCCAAAGATTTTCTTTCACACAAATTGTGGAAATTTGTGATGTGGTTTGTTTATCTCCAGGAGTTTTATCATGAGACTCGATGACAGGCCTGACACTCCTGCTGTCCTTGTTGCATTTTCTCCATTAGCATCACTACTCATTGGCCCTGAGGCCAAGACGTCATTCTTTGCCTGTTTGCTTGAGCAGTTGCTGCTTGTGCCGTGTGCTTGTGCTGATGAATCACTCAGCTCCTGTTTGGTGCCTGAAATAAAAATTATGCATCTGATCTGCTACTGGGGTTTCTATTTCACAATTAATTCTACACAGGACATGATACAGTCAAGCCCACAGGAAAATCCAAGACCAAATGCCAAGACCAATGTGAAAAGAGGACAAGACCATTCTATACTCTTCAGCCAACATTAAGGAGAAAGTGAAGATATGAAAGATTTGTTTAAAATGTTGTGACCTTGGGGGTCTCGAGATAGATAACATAAAGGAGATAAGGTAGAGTGGCTGTAGTTGAATGCAACGTCACATTCATAGTGCTAAGCTTTCAAACTCTATCCTATTTCAAACATGGAAAGAGTAGATAAGGCCATTTCCAGTACTATGATGGTTCATTAGACTACTTCAGCTGCTGGATCCTTTAGTTTTGAAACTGCAGTGTCACCAAAAACTTGCATTTTGTTTTATTCTAGAAGCTTCTGACAGTCAGCAAGGATCGTATCCAAACAGTCCACGGAATATTAGCACACAGCTTGTTCCAGCAAATGCATTAGTACCTATTAAACATTTACACAGCAGCATAAAGTTAGACAAGGATTCACAAACATAAATAAGACCTGTTCTTTGCACTGTGAAGTCACCAGTCTCAATCCTGCCTAAATAATAACATAGAGAACGGCTGCTTATAGGAGGAAGGGTGAGAAATGTTTGAAGGAAAAGCGATTTCTGAGAAGGTAACTGGAGAAGGGGATTTGCAGGTCTAGGAGCTAACAAATCAGAAAGTGTAAAATAAGTGAAAATGGGAAATGAAGCAAGATAATGAATATAGGAGATAGTAAAGAATGGAAAAGAAGTTGTTATGAGATAAGCTTGAATATGAAATGGCCAGGAATGGATAGGAGTATTTTTTCTTGCCACATTTTAGCATTCAGGTGATGTGTTCAGTATGCTGATATGATAGTGTCCTGCATGTATTGAGGATGGGACAGAATGAAATAAAGTTTTTGTCTTTAAAAGTGGTACGTATAGTTTCTTTGGTCTGTCCTGATCAAAATGCAAGTGTTCTTTATTACCTTTTGGTCTTTAGAACTCTACACCCTTTTTCTCTTCCCTGTGCTCGACCTGGGAAGCTTCTTTTATTGTTTGGTCCTTCCAGAACTGAATTTGTTGTCCTGAAGTTAATACTGAATTCTTGAGACTTTTTGCACATTTTCTTTTTGTTTGGTTGGTTGGTTTGGATTTTTGTTTGTTTGTTTTTTTAACACCAATATCAAGGAATTGAAAACCAAAGAGTGCTAGAGATACTTTATCTGTTGCTTGCAATGTGTCCTCTATGGGAGCTACAAGGAGACAGCTGCCAGCCAAATGGAATGTCAATGAGTCTCTAAGTCTAGTGGACTGTATACAAAGAGAGAAATAGCCATGTTATAGCATGACCAAAAAAACACCAAGAAACCACAAAAACCCTACAAGTAACAAAAAAACGCCCTCGGAACCCCTGATGTCATTTCTGCTCTTTAAAACCAAAGCTATCCAAGTAGAAGTGTACATGAAGTAGTGAGATAGTTGGTACTGAGAAAGAGTTGCCATCACTTGCTACTTTCCTCCTTGTTGTCTGTTGGCAGTATTGGGAGCAGCAAGACTCCCCAGCAATTTTGACGCAGCCAGGTTAATCATTAAAATTCATGCAGTGTTGACCATCTTGCTGGGAAGCTTTTTACCTATTAAAACAAATGAGTCCAAGTTCTTAGTAGTTGATAAAAAAAAAAAAAATTCATGTTAGTGTTACAGAATTAGGCAGGTTTCTGCCAGTTTTGGCTGGTGGTGCCTTGAAGTTTCATCTGAGATCTGGGCATAGTGAAAGACTCTGAATATACAACCTTAAAAATGTGTTGCATTAATGTGAACTTTTGCCTGTTTATGAAATATCAGAAAGTGAAGTGACACAGCTCAAGTTCTGGAGAGAGACTCTGGGTAATGCAGAAAATGAAATGCAGGACTTTGCCTAGGGCTTTTCAGTGCCTACGCACCCATTTTGTTCCTGCAATAAATCTGCATGTGGCATTTGAAAAGCAAAATTTTTCTTCACCCAGTGCTCCACTTAATATTCTCAGACTATTACACTTCCTTTTGCTCTCCCTCACTCCCACAGTAATTTTTAATATACAGATATCAGAGGAGTACTGAACATTTGGCTGAAAGCAACAGCTTTTATTGGAGCCCTTGTGGTATGTGGGAAATCACATGCTGGAGAGCTACTTTCACAGAGACAGCAAATTCAGGAGTAATGCTGTCAGAAAAGGGATGTCCTGCCACCGGCTTTTGTTCTCTGACACAGTTGCCAGTGAAGCGAGGGGGCTGTCACACTGTCTGCCCTGTCCCCTCTCGCCAGCTCAAGGCCATTAGTGAGGGACAAGCGCCTCGGCTGCAGGGCACACAGAAACAGCACAGCCACCGCCTGCTCCCTGCTCTGACTGAGACCAGAGTCAGGACTTTAAAGAGTAAAAACCCTATTGACAAGTATTTTGTGGACTGTCTCTGGTTTAGACAGAATCTGCATGACTTTAGTTTCTAGTTTCAGGTTTGTAGGTGTTTGGGATCTTCTGCTGATCTCTCTCTTGGCAGCTTTGTTGCTGTGTGCTGGGATGCTCACCCACTCCTTGTGTCAGGGCCGGCCCACCGGCCATGGGAGTGCAGTTACTGCTCCTTTGGTACGCTGATGATCGTGTTCAGGACTTGGCCTAAAGTGAGTAGGCCTGCTCAGGGAAAAATAACCTTGCACAGGAGGGGATGGAAACGCTGCACCCATCCCTCTCCTGCAAAACCCTCTCTACATAGGAGTGACTGGAAGTTGTAGTACCTTACAATGGGTTTTACAGTACTGGTCCAGCTGGAGTTTATTGGTTAATATAAGCTTGTGAAACTGGCTTGAATTGGGTTGGTATTGAAACCGATTTTTGAGAGATGAAACAGAGTGATGGTAATTTGTATAAATGTCTACTGCCACTGCAGGCACTGGTGCCAAGGAAACACAGATGGAGAATGGGAAATGTCACAGAGAAGGGGGATGGGACCTGTGAAGTACCTATAAACTTAAGATTTGTACCTGTAAATAGGCAGCTTATAAATAGAAGGATGATTAGGAGGAAAAGTGGCAAGTCATACAGATATTAATCGTGCTTAACAAAATATTTCCAAGAAATAAAATTTAATCCAGAAAGAAAGCCAAAAGAAATTCTAAAGCCAAAGCTGATTATCTGAAGGTGAAATGGAAACTAAAAGCAGTGCCAAGGTTAAGACTTATTTTTGTCTCCTGCCCATGTATTATCATGGAGGAAAAAGCAGAGACTTGGTTTTTTGCCTGCTCCAGAACCAAACTGGACAAGTTGATTAAGGGATACTTTAGGATTGGATCTGGGGGTGGGGAAGAATATACAGAATGAAACATGTGGAAAACATCTGGTCCAAGGAGGCATTTTAGAGTTAGCTTAGGCAGGAGGGAAGAGCAGCTCTGCAGCATGCAGGGACCACCAGGGCTGCAGTAATAAACAGGAGAGAAAAGGAGGCAGAGCCGGGATAAGGTTTCAGCCAAATCAAAGAAATAGGCTGCGGAAGGACCCAGACTGCAACTTTGTGACCAAGAGACTTCTTTGGTCTAGAATGAAAGTGTAAATTAGGAGTATCTCTGGGTAGTGCACTGCCTTTGAGTTAGACCTATCCCAGGGAAAGGAACAGGGTGCTTTCTTTTGATTTATTGAAAGCAGAGTAGGTGGTAAACAAACAGAACCTTTTATCAGAAATGACATATCCTTCATGGAGAAGGAGATATCACCCTGTAATCAGGAAGAAAATGATCTGCCTGGAGAACATTAAGCCAGCCAAAGAGGAATGGTGCTAGGTTACGGCTTCCAGACCTTCCTCTCTTCCTTGGGAGTCAGTTCAGATCTTTGTTTCTTGCTCTTTAGAAGGGCCAAGTGCATTGCTCTGGAAGTACAAGCTTACTTGTTCCCAAATACCTGGGTTCTTGAACCTGAGTTGTTGTCTTGGCTTTTACTGTTGCACTGAACTGTAAAAGATCTTTTAAGTTCTTCTGTGGATCTGTGGTTTCAGGACTGGTGTAAACTGATGCAAGTCCTGACTGCAGCTGAAAGAATATGGCCCTATCCCAACTTCACATTTGCCTTGTGTTAGCTCTAGTGCTGATGTGACATGATCAGGTGAACTGAGAATGAGTCCAGCTGAAAACTTACCCAGCAAAGAAAAAATGGTGCCTCACAGACATGGGGAAGCTACTATGTGCCTTTGTCAAACAGGAGCAATACCCAGCTGCAGCTTTCCCAGAATTGCTGATTGGTTTTTTGTGTGTGACCCTGAGGCTTCTGGTACTGATAAAAGCTTTTGCATTATGTAAATCAGTGATCTGATAATATATGGCCTCTCCCAGGTCCCATTTTTCTAGCAGGTAAAATTTTCCCCCTCGTATATTGCTGAAATTACACTGTCCTTGTTTCTCTCGTTGTCTGACTTTATATCCTTTACGTGGTGCTCATGGGAGACTGGCTCAAAGCTCATTGAAAGCAGTAACATGATCCATGTTACTGATAGCAGACTTTGGATCAGAAATAAATTCATTCATTATGCCTCGTGGTTGTACTGTTTATACTCCACAGGTCAGTTTCTATATCCCATGGTGTATCATTAAAGACAAGTTAAAATAAAATTCATCCTATCTGGCCCATTGCCTCTATTACCCTTGAATTAATTGGTAGTTCTTCCTATACTTAGAGAACCCCAAGACATGATCTAATCCCTGTTTTCCTTTTTTGGATGAAGGCATCTGAATGTGCTTGTACAAAAACGATACCCAAACAATTTCAGTACAGCTCATTCCGTGGTTGTGCTACACCACCATTATCATAATGAGATGCAAGAAATTGCAATTGTGGGATTGCTTCCTTGCAAGTTGAAAAGAACTGTCCTCAGATGGGCAGAGTTATTATACTGGATTTTGGTTGGGACTAATGTCTTTTTCCAGCGTAGGTGGGCTGGAGAAAGAAAACCAGCTAAACTTTCCATGGACCACATTAAAAGAAAGTTTTCCTTCCCTGGTGAGAAAAGCCACTCCCAAAGCAGAGTGCTTTCAGGGTGGGTGGGGATGGGAGCTGGAAGGAGGAATGGAAGCTGTTGACAATCCAGTGAACGGATTGAGATTCTTGAGGTTCTGCTCAGTGTCTAAGATGCTTCATCACGCTGCCTCAGACAGCCAGTTTTCCAAGTTAGGTCAATCTCAGTTTGGTTCTATAAAGCATGTGCATTTTTTTAATGGATTCTGAGAAATGTGAATGTTCTTTGCTCAGGGAAGGTATTAAAATATCCCATGGAACTTCAGATTAAGCCTTGCAGTTTGTAGTGACCTCAGTCAAAATTAACCTTATCTTCCATGGTTGTGTAAAGTGCTCAGCAAGGACAACTTGCTGCTCTCTGTTGAGAAAGTGCTTGTTTCTTGAAAAGATAGAACTGCTGAAGAACGTGTTAGTAGTACATGTTAGGGTGAAAGTGGGAATTGAGAGCTTGAACACCTTGATTGTCATAAAAACATTGGTCTAAATACGAAGTTAATAATCTTACGTATCTTAATTAATTATTATAATTAATAATTGATAATAGTTAATAAAATCAGTGTGAATTTTCCAGAGACAATAGCATCACTAGTAATACAGTGCATGCCGTTCCAGAACCAAAAGTCTAAGGTTGTCGTTTGGTGTGTTTGGCCATCTAGTCCATTTATAGTGCAATTCCCCTCTCCCTCTCAGTATTGAATTTGAATAATTGTGAATGTTTCCAGAAGGAAACAGTTGGTGATGTAAACTGTGTGACAAAAGAAGATCTGTTTTAATGTCAGGAATAACTGTGTTACATTTTCAGAATGAGACAGAAAGTTTTCACTTTTCAGCTTCGAAATCCCTTCCTTTCCTTGAAAATTTGTTCTCCATTCTTCTGCTTCCTTTTCCTTGATCTAAATAGCTGTCTTCCCCTTTACCTTTTCATCTTTTTGCTCCATCCAATGGAAAAGAGGGTAAAGAGAAAATAGATTTGGGAGAAATCCACTGGTATCCCAAACTAGATTTATTACTTTAACATAATATGTATTTTTTTTTAATGAGAGATGATAAAAACTCTGAGGAGCTGAACAGAAAATCTTGTTGGATTGCATTTGCTACAAAAATTTATTATGCTGTTTCAGCTCATAACACAGGTGTAACTCTCATCAGCTGGGCCTGCTGAAGGTTATCCATTTGCACCTTCAAACATGACAGCAACTTCCCTCATCTGTAAAAACACTTGTGTTTGAAGGCTTTGAGCTAAGGTACTTGTTCAGAGGAAAACAGCACTTACTGAATGACCACTTTCCTCTGTAACCCCTTGGGGACTTCATACCCAGCTATAGAATTGTCAGAAGTCTGCTGATTTTAGGGGATTTTAATAAAGTTGCTTTATGAAGAGGAGTGCCTGTGCATACAGAAGCATCCCAGAATATGTCCCACTGGTATTCATCTCTCATTCATCTACTGGAGAAAATTGTTTTTTGGCTGTTGTTTTGAATGTTTCAGCATTCCACTGAGTTGTACCTACGGTACTTAACTCCATCAGTCATTTCCTTAATGTCTTTTTATATAGGTATAGGTGCAGCTATAGGAAGATAATAGGATTTTCTCTAAGCCCCTCTGGATTCCTCTCGATTTACCAAGCAACTTTTAATTAAAAGAGGGAAATAAGGGGTGAGGAAGAGAGATCTCATCAGTTTCAGTTGAGTTGTGAAATAGAAAGGTAAGACTGCATCTAGGAAATGATAATTGTCCCAAAGTTACTTTTAATTCTGTTGGTTCTCTAGCAGTAGGTTCATGAGAGAGTGAAAAGGAGAAAGGATGGACCTGTCAGGAATAGGAGACTCAAGACTCAAAACTTCCTGCCACAAATGGATTAAAGATCAGGACCTGAAAATTATTGATTAAGGTCTGTGCAAGAGGAAAGAGAACATCTGTTCTTGTTCTGTCATCTTCTACCCTGCCTGGAAGGGGATGGCACTTGCCCTTCAGTTTGGGAGAAGAGAGAGAGGGGATAGGAATAAAAAGCAAACCTTTCTTTACATTTGTGTCTCCAGCATTTTTCAACCTGTTAGCAATGGAATACTCAGATTTTTTTCCAAAAGGCTATTTCAGCGTAGTGTGAAGCCTTACACAGGAATTGTGCATTTTCCCAGGTAGACCTAAAAGTTTGTGATTTGTTTCTGGTGACCACACATCTTGTGCAAGCATAAGGTCTTGACTAGTCCAGGTTTTAGAACACATCTTTCTCTTTGTGAAACTCTTCTGCAGCTTAAAGGATGTGTCTGTCAATGATGACATCAGAATTTTTTTAACATGAAGACAAATCCTGACCAAGAGAACAGGATCAGACAATAACCTGGATTACTTAGACAAGAAGTAACTGAAAATGGGCAGTGTCTGTATTTTACAATGTGGACAGAAAGTAGTAAATATTTATCTGTCCTTTCCTTCCCTTTGAAATAAACACTTAAGACTCTGCTGTCATTCAGATAATGTTTCTGTACTAACCCCTCTCTTTAAGGGAGACATCTATTTCCTATTACAACCATATAGAGGCCCTGAACTAAAATATTTTGCATGCCTTTGGAGGCCTCCAGGAAACATTAAACACAGAGACAGACAAAAAGCTATGAAGCCCCTGTTTAAAATTAGGAGCAGAGAAGGGAAATGGGTTTTGTCTGCTTTTCTCAGACTTTATATGAAAAGAATCTCAAGTCAATTTACTTATTTTGCATAAAAGTATCTTGTTTCTCAGTATTAATTCAGACAAGCTGTTGTGCCAGTAAGGCCAATGGGCAGTTACCCTTTTACCACACAATGGCCACTCTGAGAATATTTTTTAAATGTCTCCTTTTTAAAAAAAAAAGCAAACAACAAAACAACAACCTTGATTGCACAATCTATTAGCTAGTTGCTGCTCTAAAAACAGACAGCTTGCCTTACACCAAAAATGCTATTTGATAATATATAAAAAGCACATATGTATTTAAAATAGGTTTGATACAGTAATATTTCACTATCAACATGCATTAGATTTTGCAACTGTAGGCAAAGACAGAGTGGAAAATAGAAGTAACAGGTGCTGAAATCATTATGGAAAAGCTCCTCTTGGTAAATAACTTTGCCCATGAAAGTAGATATTGGAGTAGGTAACAGGGAACAGTCACCAGTGCAGAGGTTTGAAAGGGTGCTGCCCTTTAGAAGTAGAAAGTCACTTCAGGGTGACTTTTAAGGATAGTACCTAACTTTTGAATTGTGTTTACCAGTCAAAATGCCTTGATGTACATAGTTAATTCTCCATCTGTGAAATGAACCTAGTAATACAGATAATTTCTCATTAAGGGATGTTGTGAAAACTAGAGAAATGGGAGTATGAGAATGGGCACAGTTGTGGCTCAGAGATCCTTCTAATGTGGGCTGCCACTCTGGCAGTGGTCAGTGTCACGGGTTTAGGGGAAGGATTAATGCAGAGGGCAAATTCAAATTGTTACCACACCTGAGATATCCACACCTTCTAGTAACTTGTGGCTGATAGCTTCCCAAGCCAAAAGTTCTAGGATTAGAACTGCTTTTTCATTTTTTGAGTTTGCTCACAGAGTGGATTTCCACAAGATCGTGGGCAACAAGCTCTGCAATCCTTCTATGAATAATGTGAAAAACAACTTAATTTTGTTTGTTTTAAAACTTCTGCCTAAATATTGGGTTCAGCGCCCCTTAGTTCTTGTTACCAGAGGGAATGGGCTGCCATTCCCAGATTAGCATTTTTGGTGCATTTCATGAATTAATAGAACACTCTCTCATCTTCCCTCTGCCAACTCTTTCTCAGACTGAAGAATCCTTGTTTATGCAGTGTCTCCTGGTAAAACACTTGAGAAGCTTTCATTGTTCTTACCTCCTTCCTCTGTTCCTTATCTAGTTTTAACTTTGAGGTGCTAATCTGTAAGAGACATGCTATCAATTCTAAATGTTGCTATCAGTGAGCTCCTATTTGTTGTTTGCTTGGGACTTTTTGGTGGGAAGTCATTCGAGATTAATACTACATTGTGTGAAGACTTAAGTGTTATAAAGCACTCTTATCCTTGTACTAGAGCTTGTACGGTGGAGAGGGAGATCTATTAGGGATCTGTTTTCCCATAGTGAGATGTAATGATTTTGAAAATGGAGACCTGACTATCCACTGTTATTTTTATTATTAAGTGGAGCTAGAGTCACTTTCTTAAAGAGCAATGCCAGAGGAAGAGTGAAATTCAAAAGAAAAATATTTTTTTTTACTGAGACTCCAGAATGAAATGAGTTTACACCTAAGAAATGTAACAAAAATTGCTTGGACATCCTCTTCCTTTCTACAGCAGCTGTTTCCACTCTGTATTTTAATGAGTGGGCTGAACTAAAGTCTTTGGGGAAGGGCTTTCCCCTCCCTCCCCCCTCTTTGGTATCCTTATGTAAAAGGCTGCACTACAGTATCACACTCTGTGCTTCTGTTGAATGAGTAAATGCCTATGGCTAGACGGCCCAAAGGGAAGGCTGCATCATGTTCTCAGCTAGTTGAGCTCCTTAATGCAATCTTTTAAAAATTTTTCCTGGATATTCCACTGATGTGATTTTGGCTGCAAGAAGTAAGTATTTAAAACTTCAGAAGGTTTAAGACCTTTACAATCTCTTATAAATTTTCTGCTATAAATAACTTGTGGAGTAACTGCTGGTTTTGGAGGTAGATTCTGTTTCAATTACTTCATTTTATACTTCCTGTTAACTGTTTGTGTATGCTCTGAACAATTTTTAATTTCCTTAAAGTTTCATACAGAGGTTCTTGGAGGAAAGTAACAGTGCTGTCTATGAAGTGTTGTGGAAAGTATTGATTCCCTTTTACTGTTTAAAAAAATGAGTCTGACTTATCACTACAGATGTTATTTCCAAACTACTTTTTGAGTCCCCTACTTCTTAATTCATCTCTGCCTGCTGAGTCACTTTATTTTTTTTCATTCTGATTGTGTAGTTTTATTTAGAGTCCAATCAGTCCCTCTTATGTGTGCTGAGAACATCTGCTTTGCAAGCTTCTGTGTGCTTTCATAGTAATACAATATTTTTTCTGTCTTCTACATGATTTCTCATACGAAGCAGAACTAAGAAAATGGTGAAAGCAGCGGCACTTTTTTTTTTCCCTTCTGCACTGGATTATGTTCACTAAACTCAGCAAATAGCAGAATTCCCCCTGGAGTACTGGGAAACAGCCCAAACTCACTACAGTTGCGTTGTGCTAGACTATTCTTGTAGTAGGCTTTTCTTTTTTTTCTTCTCTTTCTCTTTATGGTCTGTTGAAATTCTTTCTGTTGTTACTGCATTCCTGATCAATTCTATCCTCAGACAGGCATCTCTTGCCTGTTAAATTTTCCCAAATGAATATTCTGAAATAAAAGAGATGCCATGCATAAACTGCAAATTCAATTTGAGATTTTTTTTAACTAAAAGTAGAAGTAAGATGCGCTCTTAATGATTTAATTAATTTGTAGCTGAAATTATTATCTTAATTTAACAGAAATTCAAGGCTGACCTTAAGCCTTTGAAACTTAAAGTTTGGGTTTGATTCTAGATTTCCCAGTTGCAGCTGGAACAATTTAGGTCCAGACTCAAACTTGATGGTTTGACTCAATAATTAGTAGCACATTTCAGACATTATGAATGAGACCCAGGGTTAGGTCTTTCTCAGTTATTCTGGCATAAATATGGGAGAATTGCTTTCATTTCAAAAGTTCAAGTGTCTGTGAGCATGCAGATGCTTGGATTTTAAGACAAGCATTGTGGTTGATACTGGGATAGGTTCTTCACTCTCCTTTCCAATTTTATTCTACTCCAGTAATCACCTGCATCTGTCCTTGCAATATTCACCTCACCTGAGATTGGCATGGCAGCATGGCCACAAGTAACCTATGTTGTGGAGAGAGCCCAGAACTGCTCTTGGGTACTGGAGTTCTTCTACATGCTCTAGTTTAAGAAATTAAAACCGTAGTTAATCTGGATTTCATTCTGGCATAGCTCCAAGCTATGACCAGCCCCCCTGTTCTAGCTGGGGAAACCAAGATTAAATTAAGCAGAGACAGGCAGTAAATCCAGGATCATTTAAAAACTACCTTGATTTAGGTAGATTTGGGTGATAGCTGAAGATAGTAACTCTGTCTTTTTCTCATGATTGACTGCAACTTTAATGTTTCCTTTAGGTATTCATCATCTTGCTTAGTAATTTATGGTCATTCTGAAAGGCAGGAGCTGCACTGTATATTGTTGCACATAAAGGGCTGCCTGCTGCTGCTCCCAAGTGGAGTCCCACTCTGCAGCATCCTGAAGTGCTTTCCCAGTTCTCCCATCAATGACTTGAGATGGCTGCTAATGGTCTGAGCTCAGGAGGCTGAACAGCCCTGAACACCATGACTCAGTTTTCTGTTAAGTTTTTCCAGAATATTTTCTTGACATTTAAATGACAATGTTTGTTATTCTGCAACTTCCTAAAGCGTACAGTTCAACAGAGACAGTCATTTAGAGGAAGAGCCAGAACCCAGAGTGTGGCTAATAGCTTTTAAAGCACCTTATAGAGAGCTTACTGCCTGCTCTGCAGGAGAGATTTCCATTGAGACTCATTTGAGGTGACTGAATGGTCTCCCCTTAAGTAAAATATCCTCTCTATAAGGCCATGACATGATGATTTACTGTCTTGCACACCTATGTATGGTCTGTGACACAAGTGAGGGAAATAACTACATGGAGGCATAAGTGGGCACAGCAGCCTTGTCCAGTCTCCCCTGTGGCAGCTGAAAATGAGCTTTGGCAGTGAACTGAGCCTCACTAAGAGGAGCAAGTTAGATATCAAACTCTGTGTGATCTCTAGCATTTAATTTCATCTGTCTTCATTAAATTTCCCTACCTATGAATGATAGGTAGTATTCGCTGTAAACTAGTCTCATAAGGTGTCTAGTCTTATACACAACGAGCATGTTAGGGATAGGATTTGACTGGACCTTTAGGTAATGCTCTGATAAAAAATATTGCATTATGAAAACCTTTCAGGTAACTGCTTTTGTCTATATATCCATATAAAAAGCATATGCTGAATTAAAGAACTGCTGAAAGTTTTAATAGAAAAGAGTCATATCTGTCATACAGAGCAAGTCTGTTTTTCTTCTTTTCAATCAATACACAGAAATGAGAGATTTGTCTTTTTTTTTTTGATTGTAGTTTCTGGTAATATCCAAAGGGAGGGAGGCATAGATTTACATATTGATATTCCTTACTATGCACACTGCAGTAATGTTTAGCACATGATCATATGTTAATATAACTTTTTAAATTATTTTTAGATTTCATTAAAATCTCTTGGCTCTGTATGTGGTAGGTTCCCCAGGACCAGAAACACAACTCAGGGCTGTCCTGTTGTATAAGAAATCCCATCCAGCCCCTGACATGATTCATTTTTGAATTCCCACAGTTGTATGTTCTGGGCAACCAAGACTTCTAGGACCCACTTAATTTTCATGGAGAATAAACTCTGAAGTCTGGGTTTTTTGGTTGTTGTTGTTTTTTATTTTTTGTCTCTATCTCATAATTTTGCCAGGTTATGAGAATGTTTGGGCACTCAAATCTTTGCTAACCGGTTTTGCAGCTTGCTCTCAGACACCTCTTCAGAGTTTTCATCCGCACTCGGTGCCCTAATATGTTCTATGTGACAAAATAATTCTCAACTCTGCTGATTCTGATGTTGAGGTGAAAAAGTTCAAGAAAAATGGGTAAACAGCAACTTCGTGTCCTCATTAATGAGTAATGGACAGGGGATAAAATACTAAAATATTTATAGACAGTATTACTTAAATATGATTTTCTACTTGATATAGAAGAGATATTTTAAAAATTTCATGAGATTAATGAATTTGATGAAGACTAGAATGCATAGAAAGTCTGTCATTCATGAAGTAATAAAAATGTGTAGATGCATTTTTCTTTCAATGTACACAGTATTCTTATTCTTCCCAAAGTATTCATGTCAGAAAGTCAGGATGGCTGGGGTAGGAGAGAAGATGAGGTTTGTAGAAGTAAAGGAATCATTAATGATGCTGTCAGAAGTCAAATGACAGTGGGAATCAGTTAGAATTTATGTTTTTCTGTGTTACACTTGCTAAATTACTATGTGATTGGACAAAGGCACACTTTCTGTTTGGGTTCTGTAAGGCTGCAAATAGTGGCACAGACCAGATTCCATGACGAGGGCTGCAACTCTATAGCAATAGAACTGAGACCTGGACTAACAGCATTTGAAGTCAATTATTCTGGGTTGATACAACAGTAAGTCTCTGCTCTTGAATCATGATTCTGTGGTGGAATTGATATAAATGTTGTCTGGAATATTCCAGGAGAGTATGAAAAATAAATGTCAAAATTTGTTTGGTTTCAGACAGAGAGACTGAGTGCTTAACACAGTGATAGAAGTGCAAAGCTTTTATAGGGTATTGAGTTTTTAAGTGTTTGAAAAGGAGACTGGCAGTTCTTGTTCTGTTTTTTAATTGAGAAAATGAGATGCTGCTTTCTAGTGCAGTGATTGTAGAAGGCTGGGAATAAAGTTTAGAATTCCTGAATTCCAGTTCCTTAATGAGCTGTGTGAGAATCTGAGTGTCCTGAATTATCTTCAGGGAGGAGATATCACACTGAATTGTGATTACTTAGCAACTCTCTGAGTCAGAACATCCTAAAAGGTTTGAAAGGGAGCATCATCAGAAAATATGTTTTTCTAAAGGCAGATCTGGTAGTCTTCTAAAATATGCAGGAAGAGGGGAAATACATCCATTAATTCTCTTTGCACCTTACATTATTACCAGGGGCAGGATATTTTCCATGGTAAATTCCACATATTTCTGGGTAATGTTTTATCATTGTGTAAGTTTCTATACAGTGTTTCCTGTATCCTGGATCTTTTCTTAGTGTTTTGTTGAATTTTTTTTTTTTTCTTTCTTAAATGTCTGCTTCTTATAGGGAAGAGTAAGGCAGCTGTAATGTTCTCCCCATAAATCATGTGTTGTGAGAGGAGATGTGTTAGAGATTTTCTTGTGATCAGCAACTCTTAAAAATGGCAGAACATCACTGTTTCATGCACACTAATGGGTTGTAAATAGGAAATTGTCCAAGAACAGCCATATATTTTGGCATGTACAAGAATACTTGGCAGAAAGCTTGTCTGAGGATAACACACAGCACTACTACTTTAAGTGTTGGGGTGTAGGGTTTTTTGTGTTTGTGTAGCTGTTTGTTTATTTTGTTGTTTTAAATGGGATAAAAATATTTCCTGCAGGTTTTGATGTGCTAATCTGTATTCAAACAGTTTTGGGGAAAATTGTGTATAGTTAAGTTTATAGACTTGTCCAAAACCTCAGATCATGACCTTCTACACAGAAATGGCAGCACATCTATCACATTTTCAGTAGCAAGGGGAATCAGGCTGTCTCTGAGCCATTTAAAATGCTTTTATTTCTTATTTGCCAAGTTCTTCTATTCTCTGTAGGTTGTAATGGCTCAGACCTCTGGAAACTCTTCCATACATGGTTAAAGTGTAACCACGGATGGGGGAGAAGAGGGGG